>JADLZN010010466.1:20000-27500 GCA_018155175.1 Sinocyclocheilus anophthalmus
AACAGTTTTCATTTAGTTTAACTTGGTGTATTAAAATAACTAAACTAAAACTGAAATAAAAATTACATATTTCAAAACAACCAGAACTAATAAAAATGACAAGAAATTACTAAACTTAACTAAAATTAATACGAAAGAAGAAAATAAAACAGCAGAGATCTAATTCAATACATTAACAAACTATAATAGTATCTTAGTGATACTAAAATAACACTGGTATTGTTTCGTAATCATACATTGATTTTTGTGTGTTGCCACACCTTCATTGAATTGTTGTTATTAAGACCATTTAAATCTTATAGAGAAATATGTAAAATACTTAAGAAACATTAAAAAAAAAATCACTGAAACAAAGAAAACTGGAAAATATCAATTTATATTTAAGATCTTTTCTTAGCATCTAGCATTACTTCCTTTATGTGAAATTGATGGTTTAGAAGAGTAATAATGTAGAGAGAACTTGATTGTGTGGTTAAAATCAACGCAATAAGCCCCGTGAAGGCATGGTTCACAGTGACTTTATAACAGCTAAGGGATGTTGTTAGGTATGACGCGAACATCACGTGACTAAAACTTCCTGCCAAGCAACACACAAACGTAAACAAGGTGTATGTTTTTACAGTAATTTACAACAGCTTCAAACGCGGCTCAGCCAATCAGAATCAAGCACCGGAATTACCCGGTTTATAAATGTCTCTTATTCCATTTTGATGGAAGACTATGAAGACAGACGTGTGTTTGTTTTTATTTGAAATGAAATGCACTGGCGAATCGTTCACAGTAAGACGGGGACGTTGTGTTCCTGCTGTCAGTCTGCTTTCGATGTGACTCTGAGCTCACGTTGCAGGTGTTTCCGGTCCAGTATCTGGGCTGGCTGGAGGTGCGGGATGTGGATGTGAAGTCTGGGAAGAGCGGCGCGGTGCTCAGCGACTGCATCCAGCAGCTGCATCAGCGCAGAGAGACGGACAGGCCGCAGGTGAGACGCAGACGCAGAGACTCCAGCACATCCGGTCTCAGTAATAAACTCATGAGAGTCTCTCTCCTTCTCATTCAGACACAGACGATGCTGCTGGTCCTGCAGAATGTCACTCTCACCCTCATCCACCCGGCTGACCACACCCTCCTGCACTCTCAGCCAATCAGCTGCATCCGTGTGTGGGGAGTGGGGCGGGGCTTCAGCAGGTTCGGAACTCGATTACACTGACTCTTCTGTGGACATGTTCTAATGTTTACTGCTATAAAGAGGCTTATTCAGTCAGATTTTCAATAAAAAAAACGTCTCCAGGTTACGCATGTAACCATGGTTCCCCGAAGGGAACGAGACGCTGCGTCGAAACACTATGGGAACGCTTTAGCGTGACCACGCTCTGAATCACATGTGTAATCAGTCCAATGGATGGGCGAGACGTCACAGGCGGGTGACATAATGACCAAGAAGCTTAAAAGAAGTGTGCGGTGTGAACGGCGTCAGCTTATAGGAATGAAGCAAGCGCCCGCAGGGATGCCGGAAGTATGGCACTGAGACGCAGCGTCTCATTCCCTTCGGGGAACCATGGTTACATTGGTAACCTGGAGACGTTCCCCTTCGGGAACTCAAGCTGCGTCGAAACGCTATGGGAACGAGAATGCCCATACCGCCAGACTTGCAAATCCCTGCCTAGTGTGGAAGAGCACAGATAAGTCGAGAGAAAGGAGCCAGGAGTGGCGCAGAATGCAGGTACCGGAAAATGACAAAGTAAGCGGGGACATCTGCCAAAGGTTCACCTTTAGAAGGGGTGAATCTTGACCCCCAAAGGAGAGGGGAGTTCAGAGGACTCGAGGCTATGGAATAGGGCTGTCGCGATTTGTCGATTTTATTAGACTATTCGATTTTAAAAAATCCTTGACTTAATTTTTGCCTGCGTCGACTAACCGGCAACATACCGGAAGTGGCGCATTTCACAGATGAGAATGTATAAAACACATTATTAGTCTTTTTCCAAGGCTGCATGATATATTAAACTCATTTAAAAATAATTAAGCATAATTGTTAATTCACAAACGCTACGATTTAATTAAATTATTATATGCGATGCAGTTCTAATACAGTATTTGCGCTTTAATTATTTACATGCGTTTAGGTTAAGTACATGTGTCACACAGCGGCTCTGTTCACAGTAGTACCACTGGAACTGTTATCATTTACATGTGTGGTGCGTTTCAAACTCCATCTCTGCATGTTGTTGGGATTTTTGGTTTATTATAACGTTCATCTGGGAATGCAAAATGCGCCATTTCATCAGATTTGTAAGGTAAATCATTTATAAATCTACACAAACACAGGAGAATACATCGCGGTTTCAAAATAAAAGCTCAAACCCTCACTCTGAGTTTACACGTTTTGATGTCCACATTCTTTTACAGTGGCTATAGCATTTCTGTCCTAAAGAAATGGCCAAATATTAAAGATTAAGTGGATATTTGAATGAAATGGTGCTTGGTCAATTTTAAACAAGTTTTAGATCGCACAGTAATGTGTAAAAAACAATCGTCAGGCCGTTGGCGCCCTTTGCAGGCCTTTGTTGTAATGCGTAATGCACATTAGCTCTACTGTTTATAATACATTATGCATTTTAACAGTTTTGTTCAATAAAACCATATGATTTCTTGCTTTTGATACTTTATTTGAACTAATTATTGCCTCATTGCTATTATATATGTATTTAAGTAATTTTAAAGGCTATTGTTCACTTACATCTATTTTTATTACCACAAAAAAAAAAAATTATAATTATAGGGCAATATGAAATCCGTTTATTTCCAATTCAGTTTTTATTTTTTTCTGGATTCTGTTTTAATGGTTACATTAAATTTTATTAATCAAACAGCATGTCTAATTAATTGTTTGAGTTTATCTTTACCAAATTCTGTTTTCCAATATTTTCTGGATTCCATTTGAATGGTTCCATTAAATTGTAATAATCAAATGCATCCCAATTAAGTGATTCTTATTAAAAAAAAAAAAAAATAACTTTTCAGAAATACTGCCCCATTTAAATTTTTTCGAATAAATTCTGGTAATAATATTTCTGGTAATACGCTTTCACAAGGTTTTTTGATATATTTTGTGATTAGTAGACTAGAAACACGTGGCTATGTTGTCGTCTTACAATAATGCTGAACTTGATTTCAGTGATTGTGGACTATGAGTTGGACTTGCTTTTGCACTTATGTTACACTTTACTTTTTGTACTTTTGGATGTCATTGGTTTAATGAACTATAGTTTAATAAAATAATCTAAGTAAATTATAGCTTTTTTTAATGGGAAATTATCATTTAGATGAATCGATAAATAGCGATAGATGAATCAAAATAAAAACTGTCATTAGCTGGCAGAACTAATATGGAATAGATCATGACCATGTTAGCATAAGCTTCTTGGCGAGAGGCCTCAGCTTCAAGCGCACGGGAGGAAAGTAAAACGGGGGTGTCTTGACCATGAATGTCCACCGTAGCCCTTTCAGGCGTGAAGTGGGTCAACATGCGGAGAAGAGAGGACGGGGCGCAGGAAAAACTCGAACTGTACAGCCGGCGTAGTTGGATGGGTCGAGCTGGCGGTCTCCGCCCAAGAAGGAACAGCTGCCACTGATGGGCATAAAGTTTCCTCGGAGCTTTGGATTGGAGGATGGTCTCAACAACCTGAGTTGAGAGACCGGAAGCTATGAGTTGTGCCCCTCAGGGGCCACACCCATAACTTTCACAGCTCCAGCAGGGGTGGAATATCATGCCCTCCACCTGTGAGAGGAGGTCCCTCCTAATGAGAATCTCTCATGGAGAGCTGTCGAGGAAGGAAATCAGGTCAGAGAACCATACTCAGCCCGGCCAGAACAGGGATACTAACAACACAGTTTATTCCTAAAAATTTATAATGCAGTCACACAACCAGGCGAGCCGGGTAGGGTAAACACGGTTTTGTGGATAAGATTAATATCAAAAACCAAAATGAGGTAATAAAGCATTGCCTCGGCAAGTGCGCAAGACGCTATGGTCACACAAACAATAGAAAATACCTCGGGAGAAAATAACTGCAGCAGCGAGCTCTCCTAGGAGGGGTAGAAACCGCAAGCGCGGGAAGAGCCAAGACGCGCGGAGATCTAGCTAACACGGGTGGAGATAGGGAGATCCATCTCCAACCTGTCCGCCAGATCATGTGCGATCCCTGCGATCTCAATCGCCACCGTGCCTCAGCAGCAGCGGGACCGGAATTGCAAGATCACAGGCACGGACACACTCCTCGGACATAGAGCTATCCAGGGAAACAGCCACTCAGCCCCCGAGAGCGACTCTGCGTGTGAGCTCCGCTCCCCAGTATGCGCTCAAATACTCTAGGATAAGCGTTAATATGCTTCGAGAGCTGACTGCGTGCTTCGCTCCCAAGCAGACAACATACAAAACACAGAACTTATAGCCGCCGCCGGGCAGGGAGGGGAACCGCAGATAGGCGTCTATAGTGTTTGATGCAGCTCGAGTTCCTGAAGGGGAACTTAAGTCACTAAGAAATGAATGCTAGTGTACTGTATACTGCACACTACATAATGTGAAAGACTACACATTATGCAACATTTCAGATATATATATCATATGTGCACAGTATGCATACTGTAGAAATGTGGAGTGCAGTGCATTGTGGGATATGGTCTGCTGTCTGCTCTAGTGGTTTACTGCTCATTCGAGACTTCAAATGCATAATAAAGACAGTGTGCAGGAGTGCAAGTGTGAGTAGTATGCAGTAGTATGGCATGGTCGTAGAGCTGCAGGACATCAGTGATGAATGTAGCAGAGCGTCTCTGTCTCTCTTCTCCGTCCCCTGAGGCTGATGAAGGTTTTAGTGCTCGTGTTTTCGAGAGAGCGGAGAGTGATGCACCGCTGCAGAGACTCTCTCTCGCTCTGATGCACGTCTGTTTTCACTTGTTCACGTGTGTTTCACAGATGAAGATCCTCTGCTCTGAACCACACCGATTCATTCACTCCAGCACGGAGCGAATCTCTCGTAATGATTCCGTATGTGAGAGAATCCAGTGACGTCCTTGAGATGTCCAGGCTTTTAATATTAACCCTAGTCTTTGACACCGTTCATGTTGCATACTGAGTCAGTGTGCACTATATACGGAATAACATTTAGTGAGTAAACTAGAGAAACTAAAATTAAAACCATTAAAAAACATTTGTTACTTGAAATAAAATATGCATTAAAACATTTTAACAAGGCGACATTTCTCATTTTAATTTCGTTTAACTTGATGTACGCAAATGACTAAAACTGAAAAAATAAAATAAAATAAAAACTATATAGACATGAAAAAGTACTAAAAATGACACACAACAAAAATACTAAAACTTAAAAAATTAAATATAAACTAATTCTAAATATTAATAAGACCTAATAGTATCTCAATGATACTAGAACAACACTGACTAAAACTAAATTTAAAACAAAAACAAAAAATTGTTACTTGAACTAAAACATTAACTGGAATAAAAATATAATTGAAATAATATTTTTATTTTTAAAGTCAGTCCACCAAGCAACATTCTAGTTTTAATATAATTTACTAAAAAAACTAAAAGGAAACTGAAATAAAAATGTATATTAACTATATAGACTCGCACACATTATATATGTTTAAACAGTGGGGCAAAAAGTATTTAGTCAGCCACCAATTGTCAAGTTCTCCCACTTAAAAAGATGAGAGATGCCTGTAATTTTCATCATATGTATACTTCAACTATGAGAGACAAAATGAGAAAATCAGAAAATCACATTGTAGGATTTTAAAGAATTAATTGGTAAATTCCTCGGTAAAATAAGTATTTGGTCACCTACAAACAAGCAAGATTTCTGGCTCTCACAGACCTGTAACAACTTCTTTAAGAGGCTCCTCTGTCCTCCACTCGTTACCTGTATTAATGGCATCTGTTTGAACTTGTTATCATTATAAAAGACACCTGTCCACAACCTCAACAGTCACACTCCAAACTCCACCATGGCCATGACCAAAGAGCTGTCAAAGGACACCATAAACAAAATTGTAGACCTGTACCAGGCTGGGAAGACTGAATCTGCATTAGGTAAGCAGCTTGGTGTGAAGAAAATCAACTGTGGGAGCAATTTTTAGAAAATGGAAGACATACAAGACCACTGATAATCTCCCTCGATCTGGGGCTCCACGCAAGATCTCACCCCGTGGGGTCAAAATGATCACAAGAACTGTGAGCAAAAATCCCAGAACCACACTGGGGGACATAGTGAATGACCTGCAGAGAGCTGGGAACAAAGTAACAAAGGCTACCATCAGTAAAACACTGCGCCGCCAGGGACTCTAATCCTGCAGTGCCAGACGTGTCCCCTTTCTTAAGCCAGTACATGTCCAGGCCCGCCTGAAGTTTGCTAGAGAGCATTTGGAAGATCCAGAAGAGGATTGGGAGAATGTAATATGGTCAGATGAAACCAAAATATAAAACTTTTTGGTAAAAACTCAACTTGTCACGTTTGGAGGAGAAAGAACACCATACCTACTGTGAAGCATTGGGGGTGGAAACATCATGCTTTGGGCTGTTTTTCTGCAAAGGGACCAGGACGACTGTTCCGTGTAAACGAAAGAATGAATGGGGTCATGTATTGTGAGATTTTGAGTGAAACCCTCCTTCCATCAGCAAGGGCATTGAGATGAAACGTGGCTGGGTCTTTCAGCATGTCAATGATCCCAAACACACCGCCCGGGAAACTAAGGAGTGGCTTCGTAAGAAGCATTTCAAGGTCCTGAGTGGCCTAGCCAGTCTCCAGATCTCAACCCCATATAAAATCTTTGGAGGGAGTTGAAAATCAATGTTGCCCAGCGACAGCCCCAAAACATTACTGCTCTATAGGATATCTGCATGGAGGAATGGGCCAAAATAACAGCAACAGTGTGTGAAAACCTTGTGAAGACTTACAGAAAAAGTTTGACCTCTGTCATTGCCAACAAAGGTTATATAACAAAGTATTGAGATGAAATTTTGTAGGTGACCAAATACTTATTTTTACTGAGGAATTTACCAATTAATTATTTAAAAATCCTAAAATGTGATTTTCTGGAATTTTTTTTTTCTCATTTTGTCTCTCATAGTTGAGGTATACTTATGATGAAAATTACAGGCCTCTTTCTTCTTTTTAAGTGGGAGAACTTGCACATTGGTGGCTGACTAAATACTTTTTTTCCCCCACTGTATGTATATATATATATATATATAGATCTATAATATAAATATAGATAGATATATATAATAGTGTAAATACTAGAATTTTAAAAACACACAAGTTACTAAAACTTAAAAAAATTTATATTACAATCTAAAATTAAAACCATTTCAAAATATTACTAAAAACTGTAATATAGTATATCCCTTTTTTGTTTTGCATTGTGACGTTATTTTTGTGTCATTTAACGGATGTTATAGAACATAAACTACACTAATACAAA
>JADLZN010010466.1:32500-131552 GCA_018155175.1 Sinocyclocheilus anophthalmus
GACGGATCAGAGCGTAGAAGATCATAGAGTGGTGTTTGTGCTGGCTGCTGGTCGTCTTGCATTGGGAGTAATGACCAGAGTGCAGGCTTGATGCTGATTGAGTGACCGATCAGGTGATTGCACACCTCACACACACACACACACACCTGCTGCTGTCCCACGCTGCTGGTTTCCTGTGCAATCGTTTGTGTTGTGTGTGTTGCTGTGTTTAATTTACTTTAAGGATGAATTGTCTGCTACATTTGTCTTTTTTGGGTAGAGTCATTATAATTAGTTTTATAGAAAAGTCTATGAAATGTGCTTGTTTAGGCTATACAAACATGTGTTTCTATTACGTGTTGGATGCCTTATGGTTTCAGTAACTGATTTTTTTTAGCAAATCTGAGTCCATGCATAATTTTGTGCAAAATTGTGCAAATGCAAGCAGAAATACAAGAAAAAAAATATGCAGAGAAAGAGACACTGTTTGTCTGAGTGTGTAAATGTTTTATGACTTTTGCTGTTCTGCAAATGTGAGCACAATACAGTTCAGGAGAGAGAAGAGTGTGTGTTGTCTCTGAGGGTCCTGATGGGGTGACAGATATTGAATGACTGCTGAAACAATCACAATCTTTTGGGAAAAGGACAGAAAGAGGCAGTGATTGATTGTGTGTGAGAGTGAGTGAGTCGGTGAGTGTGTTGTTGAGAGAGAGAGAGTAGGAGTGTGTCTCTCTGTGGTGTGTGTGTGAGTGTGGGTGGAGAGAGAGAGAGTGTTTGCGAGAGAGAGTGTGTGGTGTTTGTGTGTGGTGTTGTGTGTGACGAGAGAGAGAGAGCGAGACGAATAGAGGAGAGAGAGGAGAGAGCGAGATAGAGTCTCTCTCTGTGTTTGTGTGTGAACGAGAGAGAGAGTGAGAGTGTGCGTGTGGACTTGTTTTTACTACTTGGTGAGGACCAAAAGACTCCACAAAGATAGTAAAATAAGGAAAGCGTGACCAATTTAAGGACCCCACAAAGACATGATCTTTTATATAAGACTATAACATGACTAAATATACTATCATCCAAACCTAAACCTACCTGTCACAGAAAACATTCTTATATCTAACATTTTTATTATTATTATTTTTAATATGATGCTTTTGTGGGGTCCAACTAAAGTACACAAGGTAGTATAAACAAGGATGTATGTGTGTGTAATGATAGTACAATCTGACAAACCAATACCGAACAGATGAAGGTCCAACAGACAAACTGCACAATGAAGGACTAGAGTTTAGCCTGTGCTAAACTCACCGTCACAAAACAAGGGTGTTGCTATGCAGTTACTAGGGTGGTTTAGCTGTATGATGTGGGTGGTTTCTAGACTGTTGTTTGTGGTTTGGGTGGTTGCTAGGGCGTTGCTATGGTGTTTGGTGTGGTGTATAAGCTGTTGTTTGTGGTTTGGGTGGTTGTTAAGGTGTTGCTAGTGTGATGTGGCTAGTGTGCTAAGGTGTTTTTCTATGTGGTGTTTTCCAGGTTGTTGGTGGTTGGGGGGGTTGGGTTTTGCGGGTTTGGGAGGTTTCTAGGTGTTGCTAGTGTGATGTGGCTAGTTGCTATGGTGTGGTTTCCAGGGTGTTGGTGGTAGTTTGGGAGGTTTCTAGGTGTTGCTAGTGTGATGTGGCTAGTTGCTAGGGGGTTGCTATGGTGTTTGGTGTGGTTTCCAGGGTGTTGGTGGTGATTTGGGAGGTTTCTAGGTGTTGCTAGTGTGATGTGGCTAGTTGCTAAGGTGTTGCTATGGTGTGGTTTCCAGGGTGTTGGTGGTGATTTGGGAGGTTTCTAGGTGTTGCTAGTGTGATGTGGCTAGTATCAGTTTTTTCTGATAAAAATTGTGCACTGCAATTCAAAATGTGATTTAAAACTAATTAAAAAAAATGTGATGTGGGTGGTTGCTAGGGAGTTGCTATGGTGTTTTGGGTGGTTGCTAGGATGTTGCAGGTGGTTACTATGCTGAAAAGAGTGTTCCTCCTTCAGTGTGCGTCTGTGAGTGTTTAATTTATTTATGTTTTGTTTTTTTTACCTTTTTTAATGCGAAATCCCTGCACACACATGCGGGTGAGGAATTCATATATGTCTGGAGCACAAACACTGCACTTACACACTCAGTGATACAGGTTTCAGCGCTGCACTATCAGCACTAGTGAGTGAGGATTGACTTAACGACCAGCACTCATTGGTTTAATATAGGAACAACAGAAGTCATGCAGGGTCTCATACAGACAGCTTGGTAAACGTGTGTAATGTTCTCATTATAAACAGTGCATTCATTAGTATTTGACAGTGTGAGTTGAACGTATAATGTAGTTCATCATTGTCCTCACAGAGTCCCTTCAGTTTCTGTCTGTATGTGTGTGTGTGTGTGTGTGTGTATGTGTGTGTGTGCAGACAGACAGAATGGGTTTATCGCTGGGGCTCTGAGACTTCTGAGAAACACACACCTGTGATTTAGTGTGTCAGCTGAAGTCTCTTCATGTGCAGGTAGCAAGTGGAGACGGAGGAGAGTGTGTCAGTATGTTTTACTCAGAACTCAGAAGTTTATAGGGAATTCAGTTTTCAGACACATAAAAAGCCACATTCAGACTGCAGCGTTTCTGTCTCGCATTTAAATAAACTCATGAACACGTGATCATCAACCTCCCTCAGCCATCTCCTAAAAATATGGACACTGACAATTTAACCGCTTCAGGTTATTATGGTTAACTAAGACTAAACATTTTCTTGACTTGATACTAGTATATCCAAAACAACCAAACACATAGAACCAGTATTATTTAATCATATGTCAGTCGGCCAAACATTGTTTCATTTTTATTTGTTGTCCTGAGTGAACCACCTTATCAAGTGCCTGTATGCAAACCACGCCATAGCGTACCCCCGCCCTAGCAACAATGATTGCCAAACACCTAATTACACCCTATGTATCCCACCCACAGCAGACCAAAATATCACACAGACACTTGCTTTAGGTCATCTCTGAAACAACACCCTAGCACCCCTCTAAGCAACACCCTGACACCACCCGATGAGCCCCTAGACCCCCCCCGGCAGACCCTATTCACAGAGAACCCTGCTTCAGGCCTACCATAGGAAACACCTATCAACCACACCCACCACCTACGCCGCCCCCACATACAGACACGAAACTATCACGAGACACGTTGCTTCAGGCCATATCAGAGGAAACCCTGCAACACCATAGAAACCACTCATAACACCCTAGCAACCACCCACAGCAGACCAAAATATCACAGACACTCGCTTCAGACCATACCAGAGAAAAACACCTAGCAACCACCCAAAACACCATAGCAACACCCTATAACACCCAGACCACCCCACAGCTAGAACCAGAATCTCACACACGCTTCGACCATACAGAGAAACCACACAGCAACACCCAAACACCATAGCAACACCCTAGCAACCACCCAAACCAGCCACTAGGGCTGCACAATTAATCAGAATAAAACCGAAAATGAATTTAGTTACTCTTGATGTACTAAAATTACTCTCTTTTGGACTAGCATAATATAATGGAGACCGTTTTATCCCAGGCCAGGTGTGTTTTGTGTTATTTTGTCGAGCGTGCTCCTTTCTCCCGATACGTAGCTCTTGCTGCTAACCTGCAGGAGACGACGTCGAAGAAAGCTGTTTGACTGTGTCGAGGTTTGCTTGTGCGTCGCCGACATTCTACAGTCTGAAATGTCGCGAGCTGGACACTGAAAACACGGCACAAACCTAACTTTACATCACACCGCCTGGTAAAATCTTCCTCCAGCTGACGGTTTCTCTCAGGTCTCTGTCTGACGGATGGTTTTCTGCTGGTGTCTCATTAGCTGCTGTCCTGTTCTAATGCCTCACACAATCATGCTGCAAATGCTCTTCAATCTGAACACAATTTATTTTCATTTGTGGACATTTGATGAATTGCATGATGAATCTGTGCGAGGTTCCTGTGGTTGAATTATTTACACTGGCTTTTCCCAAATGTTTTTTTAATCATCTGAACCGCTTTGAGCCAAAATATGTACTTGAAGCCCCCTGAGATTAAAGTTTTAACTATACATTTTTTATTTGATTGATTTTTAATAAGGACTTTATTTTATTTTGATGTTTTTATTGTAATATTTATTTTAAAGCGTTGCATTTGTGATTGAATTGCTTTTTAGTGAGCATTTTATTTTGATTGTTTTTACATTTAATTCTACTTTTTTATGATTTGATTGATTTTTAGCAAGTGTTTTTTTTATTTTTGTAGTGTCTTAATTTAAAAATTATCATAATTTGCCTGCTCAATTTGTGAAAATCTGCTCGTAAATGGTGTGATTTTCAGTATAATGTGAAAAAAGTACAAATTAAATGACAAAGTATTTCCTACAGATCCTCCATCCGCTGCCTGAGTTAGTTTAACTTAGTTCAACTGTTGACATGTTTATATCTACTTACATGCATAATAATCTGATTTATTATCATAAACATCTGAAGGAAACTCTAGCGCCCCCTGGAGTCCTGTGACAGTAACGCACACACTTTAATGTCTGTGTTTCTAGTTTTAAACCTGTTTACTGATTCCTGCTTTACAAACTCAAACACAAAGTGTCTCTCTCGTTCCGTTTCAGGGATTTTGCATATGTGGCCCGTGACAAGAACACGCGTGTGTTGAAATGCCACGTGTTTCAATGTGACAGTCCCGCGGAAAGCGTCGCCAGCAGCCTGAAGCAGATCTGCTCGAAGGTGAGGAGCGAGAATCGAGAAACAATCCGCAGACGTTCACAATCACAGCAAACAAACACTCGCTTCCATACTGACAAATTGAATCACTAGTCGTATATTTATTATCAGGCTCATTAATAATTCATGAGGAAAGAGCCACAGCAACCAATCATCTCTCCGGTTTGATCTGAAGCCTTTTCTGTCGGTCTGTGGAAAGATAAATGTGTCTTCTTAGGGAAAATATCTGTGTTTCCAGTATTTCTTTGCGTCGTGGGTTGAGTGTGTGTGTGTTAGTATGCGCCGTCCATCCTCACGTAAAGTTGCCCTCTCAGCACGTCCATCCACAGGCTTTGATTAACATTGAGCTCAGATTTATTGTCTTCAGATTAATGACCCGCAGGAGCAGAGAGACTGACAGGGGGCTGGAGAGGAACTCAGGCTGTTTAACTCAGTCGTGTTGTTTGTTTTCTCAGATTATGGCTGAACGCAGGAGCATCGGTCCCGTCGCAGGCTCCTCGTCTCAGCTCAGCTCTGATGTTCCTCTGAGAGGTAAGAGCTTCACACGCGCCGGCAATGATGTTCAGTCACATGACCAATCAAATCTGGACGTTTGATGATTGTGAGTGACCTGTTTGACTCCAAGGCCCCGTTTGAAGGCCCTCCATGTATAGGCTAAGGTACTTTTGCTGTAATGCAAAAGTTTTTCAAACTTTATTCATAAAGTAATTAAATACATTTCTTTTTCTAACTTTTGCATTTAAAAAAAGTATTGTGCATGTACAATTAAGTAAAAATATTGAAATAATTGAATTCCATAATTCCAGAAGTTTAACGTGAATGTTCTTTTGGATTTGCTCTTTTTATTGCCTGTTAATTTATATAATTTCTCTACTCTTGTGATTACAGGTTTTTATTTATTTTTTTCATAAATAGCAATTTATTTTTATAACTTTCGCATTAGCGCATAACAGTGTTTATTTCAAACTTTATTTGCAAAATAATTATATATAATTACATTTCATAATTTCAGAAGTTTCATTGAATTTTCTTCAGGGTTTACACTTTATTTCTAATGAATCTGCATTAATTTTATTTGTTACTAAGTAACAGTTTCTTTTAAGAACTTTTGCGTTAGAGCATAAAAGTAACTAAATTCCATAATTCCAAATTGTATTTGAATGTTATTCAGAGTTTAGTCTTTTGTGAGTACAGGATTGTTTTTTTTTTCATAAACAGCCATTTCTTTTTATTTTGTAGTCATATTGCAATTTCTGCCTAATAAAATATTTTAGTTTGACATAAAAAAAACATTCATTATAATTGTTTTTCTGTAGTGACAAAACTTCCATGACTTTAAGACTTTTAAGACTATTAATTTCCATTTCTAGAAATCACACTTTTAAAATTGTGTCATATATCCAGGTTTTCCAAGTTCTTAAATACAAATGACAGCTTTTGAGGAAACACATTAAAATAAGAAATGTCAGCTTACCTTAATGTTTAGTTGTTTTAGTTTATTTTAAATTAAGTCAAATGTAATTCATAGTTTTTTAAAGAAATTCATATTTAGGCATAATTTATATTCTATGAAACTAATTTCAATCAATTTAAGCATAAGCTGTTAGAACAGAAGGTTAAAATAATGAAGTAAATTCAGTCAGTGAGTCCAAATGTTTAAGTGTTTTGCTTTATGAACAAAGTTTTTAATTTAAGAACTTAACATGTATCTAAAGTTCTGCTCACATGACCCAAATGCTTGTATTTCATTGGTCAATGATGTTTTCGCTGTGTAAACACAGCTGCGGTCCACAGAGATGCATTGTTTTGTTGCAGCTAAAACACAAATATAAATAGACCTATAAGCTGTTTTTCTTTAGGTATATTCATCTGTTTTGATGTAAATATATTTTGTGTGTGTGTGTGTATATGTGTATTTGGAGAATTGTGAATTCATGCTCCAGCAGTACAAGTCCATAAATAAAGTGATGGGCCGTGCTGACCTCAGCACACGCTCACGCTTTATTTCATTCCTGCTGTAAATTCCTGCAATGATCAGTGGGATAATGAAAGCTGCAGTTCTGACCCATTAAAATGCAATTAAATCACCCGCGTTACAAATCACAGAATCACTGCCGCTGCTGCATTTACATCCGTCTCATCTCTATCACAGTTTACAGCTGCTTCAAATACGGCTTGTCCGCTAGCTGTTTTATAATGCAAAACGCACAGCGCAGGATTTCTGGGCTCCTGAGGGATGCTTAGCTGTTTTCATCATGCCAGAGGTTCCTGCTATGTGCAAATGCATTTAGAGCATAGATTCCCTCGCCGGCGCTTGGACCGATGAGTGAAATCTTCTGTGTGATGTTCAGTTCGTGTTTCTCATCGGTGTGTTTCTTCAGTAGAGTTTCCAACACCAAAGACTGACCTACAACACAGTTTCCATGCGTTTTACCTGGGAATGACGTCAGTACTGCGACCTATAGGTAAAACACACACACACACACACACACACACACTATACTGTGAACTTAATTTGAACAAAAACCAAGGGCGTCCTTATTAAATGAGCCATGTTACTTTGCAACATCAATACTGTTATTCAACTAAACCGATTCAAAATGAGCTGAATAATGACAGCATTGTCTTCTGTGGAGCTGCTTTACAGCTGAAATTGAAATAATTGATGAATTTTACAACATTAACAAACTGTCATTTTCCTGTTTATCACTGTGAAGCTGCTTTGAAACAATCTGTATTAGCCTCTACCCTACTTTGCCCTTCTCTTTAATAAACACACTACAGAAATAAATGGAACTACAAAAGCAAAAATGCATTCCAATAAGCTTGAGATGCCAGTTATAAAATATACTGATATTATATTAATTACTGAAATGTGTTTCTCACAATTGAGATCCAAAACAAGCCAGATTTTTTTTTGACCGTGATACTCGATTAGATGAAGAAACTTTTTTTTTCTTTGGTTGATTCAGAAGACAAATCTCAGTTTTGCGTAAACTTTGAGTCTTGAATTACACAAATTCACATGTATTGCTTATTTTTGTGTTTGTCAAGCTACAATAAAAGGTTTTCTGTTTTTTACCTGACTTGTGTCTTTCGAAGCATTGATTTTGGCAAACTGCATGGAAACCAATGGGTGAGTCAATATGACTCCAACACAAAAGTTGTAAGCAAATTTGTACAGCCTTTCCAAAACACATCTCTGCGTTGAAACTTTGCATGCACGTTCATGACCCAGAATGGAAAATATTCACCAAATTTCAAAACGAAATACATAGTTTAACAAGTATTTCGAGCAGTTTGAATATCAAGTGTGGATCAAATTGACCCCAACACAAAAGTCCTAAAAAAATGTGCGCAGCCTTTCCAAAACACATCTCTGTGTTGAAACTTTGCATGCACGTTCATGACCCTAAATGAGAAATAATCACAACATTTCAAGAAGTAAATACTTTAACCAGTATTTTAAGCAGTTTGAAAATCGAGTGTGGGTCAGACAGACCCCAACAAACTTTGTGCAGCCTTTCAAAACCCATTCGTGTTGAAATTGTGCATGTACATTCTTGCACCTTAAAATGAGGAAATAGTCACCAAGTTTGAAACAAATAAAATAATACTTAACCAGTGATTCAAAGCAGTTTGAAAAGCGAGGTGTGTAGGTCAAATTGACCCCAACACAATGGGAGAAAGCATCACGTCACTGGCTTTGCAGCATGCACTTCTGAGACGAGTCTTGTGCACGTCATGTAATGAGTAGGGCTGGGTATCTGACGTTCTTGATACTTTTTAGGCACCGAACCGAAAATGCCCTCGATTACATCGAGTATCGAAAAACGTCTCGTCCGTTCGTACCGGAATTCGATATAATAAATCGCACAGCGTCAGTGAGCCAATAAAACTGCCCAAGCCTAGCCCGGTGTGTAGACTAGAAGAGGTGCCCGGCGCAGATTGATCAGTGTTTTTGACAAACCGAGGAGAGCGGAGAGCGATTCGGAAAAGCGCACGGACCTGTGTCTGCTCTCTTTAGCTCTCGTGGTAATGTAATACACCGATCGGTGGTCTGCGTCACAAGTCGAACACACCAACTAGTTTACACCGGTTTACACTCAGAGATGTGGTGCACACGTGAGGCTGTAGTGTGAATGCGTCCCAGCCCCCATAGATTTAAGGCTACATTTACACTGGTGCGTTAATGTTTTAAAATAAAAACGATCCTCGTCATACTGGCGTTTCCACTGCGTTTCAAGCCGGCTTTCCACTATCTCCGACAAACGACAAGCGACACAAGCGACAAGGAGAGAACAACATGGAGAGAGAGAACACACAGCATGACAGGCTTGGACGCTGCTAATGCTCAACAGTGGAAATAAATAGAAATCAGATTCTGTCTGAGCTATTCGTTTTTAAAACGAACACGCACTAGGTGTTAAAGTAGCCTAACACGATGTGTAAACTGAGACTATGAGCTTTATTAAAACTATTGCACTGATTATTGAGTTGGTACATTGTGTTCCCTTTGTGCAGTGATCAGGAGATGAGTTTTTTGGGGTTTTTTTTTTTTGGGGGGGGTGGGAGGTCTTTGAGTTTGTTATCAACATCAACAAGGCCTGAGAAAAATAAACCAAAGTTTTTTTATTTTTAGATAATGTAAATCTTGTTCAAATTGGTTTCATAATTGGGTTTCGAAAAAAAAAAGTATCGTTCAGGGAACCGGTATCGATATAAAAAATGTTGAGATTTGTATGATGCCTGTATTGAGCGTATTCAAATCAGTCAAGTCAAATTTATTTGTAAAGTGCTTTTCACAATACACATCATTTCAAATCAGCTTGACAAAGTAAATCAGTCACTCTGTGTGCTTCATCTCTGTTTGGATGCTGACAGTCAGACTGATCACTAGGTTTGGGAAGCAAACTCATTTCTACACGATTCTTTATTTTAACCTTCACCCTGTGTAACTGTAAGGAACTGTAATGTTTTTTCTCAAATGGTGTGTTTCAGGAATGGACATGATAAATGGAGCGATAGACAGTCTGATGTCCGCCGCAGGGAAAGAGGACTGGACCCCTGTCCTGCTCAACGTCGCTGACGCCACAATTACTGTCATCAAAGAAAAGGTGACGCTTTACATTCTTGTGCCAATTTCTACATTTTCTTCTGCCCTGAAATAGTTTGTGCATCAGACATTGTACAGAGACCTCAAACTTCCCACTCAGGACTCAGGCATACACATTCATCAGATTCACATTTTTGCTAAATATTAAAAACAGCAAAAAGCACATTCATTTCCATCTCCGCATAGACGATCATTTACAAACTAATCCTAGGATTTTGTCTGACTGTCATGAAATGTAGTCTAGAGACAAAAAAATTTAAAGAAATTTAATTTTGATTGGATACTGATTTAGACAATTCTTACATTTACATTCTTAATACGGTTTAACACATTTACTAAATAATTCTTATAAGTGCTTGTGTTCACTTGAGAAACCTTGCATTCGTTCACAAAAAGCACTGAAATCATTTTTTCTCCCATTTAATTCTTTCCATCCATCATCAGGTTCCTTTTTAGGGGCTCTGCAAAATACAGAAAAGTGAAGCATGTTCGAAACGGAAACATTTTGTGAACTAACACACATTTTCTCAAGGGAATGCAAAATCTTAGTGAGTGAATGCAAAAACATTTTTAACACATTTACCATATTCATGTAAGTGCTTTAAAAAAACAAAACATGAGACGGGAGGAGGGCGAAAACAAAAAAAAAAAAAAAAAAAAAAAAAAAAAAAAAAAACGATATGCTTTTTGTGAACAAATGCAAATTTCCTTAAGCGTACACGGTTTCGAAAGCGAAAGCAAAGTTTCTCGAAAACTAAACTCAGAATATTTTGTGAGCTACACGCTTAAAAATAAAGGTTCTTCACAGCGATGCCATAGAAGAACCATTTTTGGTTCCACAAAGAAGCATTCAGTCAAAAAAGGTGCTTTTTTAAAGAACCATCTCTTTCTTACCTTTTTATAATCTGAAGAACCTTCTTTCGCTACAAAGAAGCTTTTGTGAAACAGAAAGGTTCTTCAGATGTTAAAGGTTCTTAGTGGAACCATTTAGGCAAAAAGCTTCTTCTTTGGCATCGTGAAGCACCTTTATTTTTAAGAGTGTAATACCAAATATGTGAAGACGCGAAGCGTGATCGCAAAATGTTTGTAAGTGAATGCAAAAGTTTTGGTGATCTAATCGTTTCTTAAAAGGAATGCAAAACTTTTGGGAGCCAACACAAAGTTTCTTGATCGAGCGTGTTGTGAGCAAACAAGTTGTTGAAAACTTGAGGGCAAATGCGATCTTTCGAGAACAAAACTGTCAATTTTACTGAAAGTGCTTTTTTAAAAAAGCAAAAAACGTGCTTCACTCTTCTGCATTTTATGGAGCCCATAAAGGGAAATGCAATGGAAAAAATGAGTTATGAGGAAAAATTATATTTCAATGCTTTTTGTCATTAAATGTCATCCAGCGACAAAAATGTGTTCAGTTGTTTTGCAGATATAAGCCAGTGTAATTTGGGGTGCGACCCATGAGGACTGATATCCAATAATTTAGATTTATTCACTTACTTCGCAAACATAAATGCCAAGTTTGGCCCTTAAGGATTAATTCACCTGTACATTTTGAGTTTAAAATGTCCAAATGACACAAAACGTGGTCCATATGGACACCAGTAAAATTCACTGCACAGAAGTCAAAACTGTGCGACTCAAGCTCTTCTTTTTCTGCTTGGATCCTGATGAAACATTCACAGGCCTGTGAAAAGATTAAGTCAGAGCTGGGACATTCGGAATAAATGAAGTTTATTGCTGTCATTTTTCTTCCCCTGTTCGGGCCAGGAAGAGGAGGGGGGGGGGGGGGGAAAAGGGGGGGGGGGGGGGGCAAGTCATAGTGGATGTTGCGGTGCAGTTTCCCCTGTGCTTCATGGGGCGAGTGGGGCGTGATGCCATACGTTTTGCGTTCATATGGGACAAACGGGAAACAGCACTGCCAGGTCACGTGTTCTGGGCGAAGCTGCAGAATGCGGGGGGAATTAAGCGTTTGTTTCGGAGGCCGTGCAGTCGGCCTGTGTGGTGAGTGACAGTACTTTATGCGAACACAAGGTTTCCAGAGGGCACGCAAAAGTTGAAAGCAAACACAAAAATCTCTCAAGAGAAAGCAAGCAAAAGTTTCTTGAGCAAATGCAAACATTTTATGAGTTAAAAGTTTTGGGAGCGAACTCGAAGTGTTGTGAGAAAACTATCATTGCGTGAGCTAACAAAACATTTGCAAACAAATGTAAATTTTCTTGCATGAACAAATATTTTGTGAGCGAATTTGAGCGAATGCAACAGTTTGAGAGCAAACACAAAAGTAAGTGAATACAGTAGTTTTGCAAACACAAGCTAACAAAAGTTTTGTGAGTAAAACTCAAAGTTTGAGGGAACGCATGTTTTGATAGCAAACAGCTTTCTCGAGGGAAAGCAAAAATTGAGACTAAACCCAAAATTTCTCAAGGGAATATTTTGTGAGCTAACAAAAGTTTTGTGAGCTAGTGCAAAGTGTTGTGAGAAAAAACAAATACAATTTGTGAGCTTACAAACGTTTGAGCGAATGCAGAAGTTTTTCAAACAAACTATTTCTTTAGATAATGCAAATGTTTGCAAGTGAACAAAGTTTCTTGAATGAATGCGAACGCTGTGAGAAACATTGAGATCAAACTCAAAGTTTGAGGGAACGCATGTTTTGATAAGCAAACGCAAAGTTTCTCGAATGTAAAAATTGAGACTGAATGCAAAGTTTCTCAGGGAAACATTTTGTGAGCTTAGAAAAGTGTTCTGAATGAACGCAGAGTTTTTTGATTGAACTCAGAAGAACAGTTTCTAACAGAATTTTTGGCGAATGCAGAACTTAAGCGAACGCAAACATTTGAGTTAAAGGTTTTTAAAGCAAATACAAAATGTTTGTGGATGAATACAAATAAATACAATAAATGCATACATTAAGATCTACCAGAAAAGATTTTAGGGAACACAACAATTGAGACTGAATGCAAAGCTTCTCAAGGGAACATTGTGTGAGCAAACAGTTTCTTGAGTGATCACAAACGTTGTAATATTACAAAAGTTTTTTGTGCAAACGCAAAGTGTTGTGAGGGAACGCAAAAGTTTGGGCGAATGCAAGCATGTTAGCTAACAAACATTTTGTGAGCAAAGTTTGAGGCAGTGCATTTGTTTTGAGAGCAAATGAAATGGTTAGAAAGCAAAAGCAAACATGTTAGCTAACAAATGTTTATTTGAGCGAATTTAAAGTTTGAAAGAAAAAAAAAAGTGTTTTTTTTTTAAAAAAAACAATGTTTTGAGAGTAAACGCAAAGATTGTGTGAAAACAAGGTTTCTTGAGTAAACGCAAACCTAACATTTTTGTTAACTCAACAAAACTCGTTCGCTTAAAGGGGTCATATGATGCTGCTAAAAAGAACATTATTTTGTGTATTTGGTGTAATGCAATGTGTTTATGCGGTTTTTTTTTTTTTTTTTAAAGTAAAAAAAAAAACACATTATTTTCCACATACTGTACATTATTGTTTCTCCTCTATGCTCCGGCTTTCTGAAACGCGTCGATTGGTACAAAGCTCATCGGTCTGAAAGTGAGGTGTGCTCTTATTGGCCAGCTATCCAGTGCTTTGTGTTTGGCCGAATACCTCAAGCATGAGACGGAAATGTTACGCCCCTAACCATACTGTGATGCTGTGTCCCTTGTCCGGCCGGAGCGACGCGCAAACCACCCACCAAAAAAATGGAAACCATTATAAACGAGGCAATTTCATTTGTACACCAGTGGGGACATAAATATGCATTTTAGAATGATTAACTGTCTTTTTACCGGTTGCGTTGATTGCTCCGGTTAAACATAAAACCATGTCTGGCATTGTGAGCGGAGAAAGAGAAAGAAGAAGAAATGACAAACAACAAGCGCCACTCTACACTGCTCAAAACCCGAGTTTGAATCATCAGTGGAAAATCCTTTAAAAATGAAAACATACTTACAGACTGTGAGTCAGAACTGCCGGCATTTTAGTTATAACGTCACTCTCCCAGATCAGGAAACAGTCCTCCATTTAAAAAAATGTGCGGCGATCCAAAGTGCGAAGTTTATGTATTTCCTCAGCGAACAGCATGGATCAGCTCCAGGCATGACGAAGCGGGGGATATCGTCCTCTTTTGAAGACCAAACAAAGTAGTTTCACTTACACAACAAAACACACAGCTGCCTCTAGGCGTGATGGCGGGGAAAAAGCCTCCGGCATTAGAGGTGGATTAAGCAGGACAGGATCGTGAGCTGAGGCGCGGGGGTCGAGGGGGGACAGTGGTCCGGCGAAAGGACCGTGTGAGAAAACGGTTTTGAACGCCGATCCGGCGATCCACAGCACTAAAGTTGAAGTATTCCCTCAGCGACCAGGACAGATTAGATAAGCCATGACGTTCTCTTTCGGAAGACCAAACAAAGTAGTTTCGCTTTCACAATGAAACACACAGCGTCTTCACGACATGGCGGCGGCAGCAACAATACTACAGCGAGAATAAAAGTTACGCCTTCTTTCTTTGCGTGAACATTTGGGCGGCGTTATGCAAATCTTCCCACATAGTGATGTAGACATGTGGGGCGTGTTAGAACGAGCCGTTTTAGGTAGGCGTCTGGCTGACTCTTAACTTTTATAAAAGAAGTAATCTCTTTGGTGTGGGAGACTTTAGTTCTTTGCAACTTTACAGATCTTCTTTATGCAGAGCTTGTAACACTCCAAAGAGAAAGGAAAAAATTAAATCACATCATATGTCCCCTTCAAGAAATTTTGCATTCGGCAAAAACGTTTGTTAGCTCACACAATGCTTGTGTTTGCTGCAAGCAACTTTTGCTTTCATTCACAAATGTTTTGTGTCCCCTCGAGAAACTTTGCGTTCGCACTCAAATCTTTTGCGTTCCCTTGAAACACTGGTGTTGGCTAACAAAATGTCTCCAATAAATTTTGCATTCAAAGTCTCAAAATGTTTGCGTTTACTCACAAAAAATGGTCAGCTCACATTTCCATTCGCTCAAGAAACTTTGTTCACACAACTTGTGTTCCCTCATAAAACGTTTAATTCAAAATTAGTTTTCGTTTTTAGATGAACAACGAGTTTACTTTCTGGTGTGAGCGACAGCATGCCACAGATTCTGTACATAAAGTGTTAAGTTGTAGAGTGAAGTGTATCGTACATCGTTTATGGGTTAAATCTGTGTTTTTCTCTAGTTGCGGTTTCAGAAGTGTCTGGGGAAGACCGGCTCCTTGACTCCGCCCCCTACCGACTCCGTCACCCGCCGCGTAACGTCCAGCGTCAAGCGCGGCGTCCAATCAATTATAGACACTCTGAAAAAGAAGCCTGCCCCCGAGGTTCCCCACCAATGACGGAACAGAACGGCTGTGAAGGACTGCAGGGGTATGTGTGTGTATTTACTGATGCAAACGAGAAGAGAAACACAGGCCGACATAACAAAATAAGACAAGCGATATGAATGAGAGGATGTCGGCGCTGAATGAAGCATGCGTCTGCCTTACACTAACACATTCTCACTCAAGTATTTCGAGGGCGTCAGTGTTCATGTCGCACTGATCTCGTCACGCTCAGATCAATGCAAGTCTTCACGCGCGTGGCCTTGGTTCAAGCCACAGTGCGTTTCATTTCAAACCACCCCGCTCCTTCACACACTCGGGAAATTGGATCCTTTGAAAATATTTATTTTCCCAAGAAATTTAGAGTGGATTTTTTATCATCATATCACGATGTTCAGTGGGAATATTGTAATACATCAGAGTTTGTCTGTAACATCTGCTCAGTCGGATTCTGTAATGAAAAGCGGAACTGGGGTTTGATCACACAAACATACTCCTTTAGTTAAACACCAAGGCCTGAAAGAAGTCCCTGCGCAAGTACGCAAACAGAGACGCGCATCTGTGACCCTGGACCACAAAACCAGTCTTTTCCTTAATTTTTGGAAATTGATATGTATACATAGTCTGAAAGCTGGATAAAATAAGCTTTCCATTGATGTATGGTGTGTTAGGATAGGACAATATTTGGCCGAAATACAACTATTTAAAAATCTGGAATATGAGGGTGTAAAAAAAAAAATCTAAATATTGAGAAAATCATCTTTAAAGTTGTCCAAATGAAAAAGTTCTTAGCAATGCATATTACTAATCAAACATTAAGTTTTGGTATATTTACAGTAGGACATGTACAAAATAACTTCATGGAACATGATCTTTACTTAATATCCTAATGATTTGTGGGCATCACAATAAAAGAAAAAAAAAAGAAAAATGGATAATTTTGACCCATACAATGTATTGTTGAATATTGCTACAAATATACCCCAGCGACTTAACACTGGTTTTGTGCTCCAGGGTCACAAATGTATTATGCTTTTATACAAACTCTGAGTGCTCCTGTGGCAATGAAAGACCTCAGTATTCAAAAGAAGCTCCTTCAAATGTATAAATTACATGAAACCAGATGTTTTTATTCAGATGTCCAGCTAAAGATAGTCTGTGTTGTGTGATTTTTTTTGATTTTTTATTAAATAGCTAAGCAGTTTGAACCTTTAGACAATGTATATATATATTAAAAAGTTTCCATGTGTGTTTTAAGTTGAGTATCATATATTTGCTCCATCAGGCTTTTATGGCTCATATAGTCTGATTTATGAGTAGGCTGAGAATATGAAGTTAAAACAGCCTTGTGATGCTTCTGCTGCTTGTGATGTAAATCAATGAGATCTTTATAACAGTAGAGCAGATACTGACATAAAATGATCTAAATATCAGTCTCTCTGTATCTCCAGTAATCTGTCTCAGTGAGATGAGAGTGAAATGCTCCAAACATATAATGCAGTGATTGAGAGCTGAAGAAATAAAGGCTCCTCAGAAGATGTGAGATGTTCTGGAGGCTTGTGAAGATCATTCCTCCGCTGAGGAACAGTGAAAGTAAAGCTTCTGGAAACAAACGCTCCTCAAAAGATCCTGAGAATCAGATTTGAGACTCTAAAACATGATTGATGGAGAATCAAGTAAAGCTGAGCTGCTTCAGTGCAGTAAGTGTTCATCTGGAGATATTACTGCAGTTATTCTGACGTTTACTTGAGAAGAATCAGTAAAGATTTGACAGCAGAAAGACACGTGAAGCTGGACGTTTGTACAATTACACTAAAAGAGCTTTGACTGGATAAAAAAAAAATCTAAACTGTCAATCAGATGAAAGAAGGCGTGGAGGAGATTAACAAAATACATATAATGTTGAACTTTTACTAGATAATGAAACCGCTTCACAATATCTATGTTGATTCAACCTTGATCAATACCATTGAAATGCTGAGACGAAAAACCACGGTAAAATAAAGTCCCTTGGTTATTTTTTCATTAAGTATTCCACATGTGAAAGTAAAATGGTATGCAAACCATCTTGACTCAACCTTACGAAGCAACATACCCTTAAAACGGTTTCTTCACCATGACTCCTTGAGAAACCGTAGAGGACGTCGATTTACACTAACGCCCGCCGTGCTGAAGATGCAAAACATACTTGCATTGCATTATGAATAGTGGAATGCAGTGATGCATGACCAGAGCTTGCTTTGCTAAGAGATTTTGCGTACTTGCATAGAGCGTTTCAGGCTTTCACATACATGAGGAGTCTCTGCTAGAGCAGAAGCTTCAGATGTCAAACAAACACAGGAACGTTATTCCTCACAAAGTGGTATTTAAAACCAGATCGACCACTAAGACACTAATTTTTACACCATATTAATGTACCATGTTGTGGAAATAAATTACATCAAAACAAAAGTGTCTTTCCGTATTTTATTTGCATGTAAATTCAAGTGACATTGGAAAATATGCATGTTTTGTTTTGATGGCAGTGACACTCAAGTCTAGTAATAATGAGTTAGTTGTGCTCTTGTACGGTAGGAACTGGAGAAAGGGGTGTGGTTGGGGGCGGGGCCTGTCCTGGAAGAACCACCCCGAGAGGGACGTCGAGGACTCGAGGGCTTATCTGTGGAGATACAGAAGTAAACAGGACGTTTGTTCGTTTTCCTAAGTAGTCTTCTCATCAGGATTAACAATCAAATCAAGCTAAAGCGAATGTTATGACATGTATTGGTTAAATTGAAGTAACCATAGCGTGATGGACCCCGAGGCCCCTGAGTTCTGCCGTTCTGTTGAGTCGGTGTCGGCTCAGAGCTGCATCCTTTCATCTCACGTTTCACAAATTCCGCCACGCGTGATTGGTCACTCTGTGTGGCGTGTCTTCACAGAGTGTTTTGAATTGGAGGTAATACTGCAGGACAGTCAGGCCCGGCCTTCTTTCTTCTTGGATGGTTTTGGGTGGAGGCTGTCTAACAAGCCCCTTCCCTATTAATATAATAGACCTAATATTACCACCCAAGCAAACAAAAATATTTCTTAATCAGTGGAAACAGTTATAGTGTATTCTATCGCAATAAGCGCTTGCGTTCAGTCAGTAAATATCGAATGTAGTTCTTAATTTGTTTGAGAACTCAGAAGACCGTTCCATATAGGCATGGTGTCGTGGCCACATAGGGGGGGGCCCCCCCACTTCGGGAGTGCATTATTTCTCTAATAATTTTAATGGTCTGGAGTCACAATCAAGACATCGTTCAGATGATTTGTTTCAAGACATTTAACATGTTTCTGTCCTGAAATCTCCTGTGTTGAACAAATTTTTTTACGCGCCTCATCCGAAACCTTCCATTGCAAATTCCAAAACGTCATTTTAGAGCTAATAACGCATGTGCATCTAATGCGGTTATTAGAGAGGACGACGATGGAGAGGAGCGATTAGAGAGAATAGATTGTGGACGAGAGTGAGCGGATGGACGAGAGCTGAGGTGACGATGGCGACACAGGGATGGTTGAGGCTGGGACGGAAGGAGGAGCGAGGAGGCGGAGGGAAGACGGAAGAGGGATGAGGACACGACGGAGTGGCGGAGAGGCTGGCGCGCGTTGAGAGGATGTACGACGAGGAGACGATAGATTGTGAGAGAGAGAGAGGGAGATTAAGTGCTTGTGAATACCTGCGTCTGTGCGTCTCAGCAGTATTCAGCAGCAGCGTCTACAAATAGCGAATATTTAAGTTGAACTGCTTCAAGAACCTCAATACTGAGAAATGTCATGTAGCTTTTCAACTGCGAAACTATTTTACTGATAAATTCGCGGTGCAGCGCTGACAAGAAGTTTCTGTTCGCATCTCCATTTAAAACTTTAAAACGCAAAAAAAATAATAAATAAAATAACAAAAAAAATATTATATATTTATATATATAGATATATATATATACATACAGTGGGGAAAAAAAAGTATTTAGTCACCACCAATTGTGCAAGTTCTCCCACTAAAAAAAATGAGAGAGGCCTGTAATTTTCATCATATTTATACCTCAACTATGAGAGACAGCAAAATGAGGAAAAAAATCCAGGGGGGGAAAATCACAGTGAGGATTTTTTTTTGTAAGAATTTATTTGCAAAAAAAAAATTATGGTGGAAAATAAGTATTTGGTCAATAACAATTTCATCTCAATAATTTTTTATATACCCTTTGTTGGCAATGACAGAGGTTTTCAAAGTTTTCTGCTAAGTTTCACCAAGGTTTTCACCCACTTGTTGTGGTTATTTGGGCCCATTCCTCCATGCAGAAGCTCATCTACAGCAGTAATGTTTTGGGGGCTTGGCTGTCGCTGGGGCCAACCCGGGGATTTTCAACTCCCTCCAAAAGCTTTTCTATGGGGTGGAGATATGGAGGACTGGCTAGCCACTCCCGACCTTTACCACTTGAAATGATCTTACGAAGGCCATCTCCTTCGTTGCCCGGGCGGGTGTTTGTTTGGAGATCATGCATGCTGGAAAATGAAAAGACCCAGCCACGTTTTCATCTTCAATGCCCTTGTGATGTAAGGAGGTTTTCTCTCAAAATCTCACGATACATGGCCCCATTAATTCTTTCGTTTACACGGATCAGTCGTCCTGGTCCCTTTGCAGAAATCAGCCCCAAAGCATGATGTTTCCACCTCCATGCTTCACAGTAGGTATGGTGTTAACTCAGCATTCTTTCTCCTCCAACACGACAAGTTGAGTTTTTACCAAAAAAATCTATTTTGGTTTCTTCTGACCATATGACATTCTCCCAATCATCCAAATGCTCTCTAGCAAACTACAGACGGCCCTGGACATGTACTGGCTTAAGCAGGGGACACGTCTGGCACTGCAGGATTTGAGTCCTTGGCGGCGCAGTGTGTTACTGATGGTTGCCTTTGTTACTTTGGTCCCAGCTCTTTGCAGGTCATTCACTAGGTCCCCCCGTTTGGTTCTGGGATTTTTGCTCACAGTTTTGTGATCATTTTGACCCCACGGGGTGAGATCTTGCGTGGAGCCCCAGATTGAGGGAGATTATCAGTGGTCTTGTATGTCTTCATTTTCTAATAATTGCTCCCACAGTTGATTTCTTCCCACCAAGCTGCTTACCTATTGCAGATCCAGTCTTCCCAGCCTGGTGCAGGTCTAAAATTTTGTTTCTGGTGTCCTTTGACAGCTCTTTGGTCTTGGCCATGTTGGAGTTTGGAGTGTGACTGTTTGAGGTTGTGGATGGGTGTCTTTTATACTGATAACGAGTGCAAACAGAAGATGCCATTAATAAAGGTAACGAGTGGAGGACAGAGGAGCTCTTAAAGAAGAAGTTACAGGTCTGTGAGGTCCAGAAATCTTGCTTGTTTGTAAGTGACCAAAAACTTATTTTACCGAGGAATTTACCAAATAATTCTTTAAAAATCCTACAATGTGATTTTTTCTGGATTTTTTTTTTCTCATTTTGTCACTCATAGTTGAGGTATACATATGATGAAAATTAAAGGCCTCTCTCATCTTTTTAAGTGGGAGAAATTGCACAATTGGTGGCTGACTAAATAATTTTTTGCCCCATTGTATACTATATATATATATATATATATATATATATGATAATAATCTATATAGAATATAATATATAAAATAAATGGAAGAAGAAGAAATGCCATATCTAAACGCCGTGTGTGCATCAGTTGAATTGTGGGGAAAATGCTTCCTAAAATACTTGTACTTTATTTTAAAACATTTTTAGAACTAAATTACAAAAAAAATTATACAGATAATATATATTTTTAAATATACCACATTTTAAATTTCAGAAAAATTTGTCTTATCTAAATGCATCAAATAAAACAAATTGGCCCCCAACTAAAACTAACTAATGAAGAGTCTTGTCTTTGTGAAGCATGTTGGATCAGCGTGTGTGTGTGTGTGTGTGTGTGTGTGTGTTTCTTACAGGGTCACTGCGTCTCAGCACCACACACACCACACACACACACACACACACTCACAGTGAATAATTCAGCTGGTGTGTGTGTGTGTTTGAGGACGTGAGGTTTTGCCCCGTTGATGCTTACACATGCAGACATGAGGGCTGAATTATTCAATACGTCCTGCACTCTTCCTCCTCCTCATCATCACACATTTATTGCCCATCCTGTGGTTCTGATGCGGTCCGGCCCCAGATTACGCTCATCGTGTTTGTCCTTTAGCTGAACATGAGGTCAGACACTGAAACGGACCCTCATGAGTGACTGATGTGAAACAAGAAATTATGCAAACTCGCCAATCTTTCGTCTGAAGACTTTATTAGTCCCAGATGCGACCGCACAGATGCATCATAAAGAGGGTAATATTCCCACACAAGTCTAATAGCCTTTTTATGAGACCCTTTTAAGCGAACGACTATGATCTTTATTAGTGGCTTTTATTGATCATGGCGGCTTGATGATGTTTTCCTGACTGTCAGCGCAGAAATAAATATGACAGATCACTGTAATCTAACTCATCCTATATGAAACCTATACATCATGTCGTTTACTGGAGTTTAACTTTGATCCAGCAGGAAGCTCTTCTCTCTTTCTCTGTCTCTCTGCGGTGTTATTTTTAGCTGCAGATGAAAGCAGAGGGAGGGAGAGACGGGATTCCTCAACAGACACAGCAGAATTAGTCAATGAGAACATAGAGCATCTCCATCAATCCCCAGAGAAACTCCTAGCATGCTTTGAGCATCAACTAGCAAAATAACATCTCACACAAAAACAACCAGCCTGAAAGCATTATATCTGCTCCAGCTCACAGACTCACTCCATCCATTTATTGTATTATTATTTTTTTAATTATACACACACACACACACACACACACACACACACACAGAAAACAGGCTTGAAAATATTTCAGGAATATAAACAAAATGTAAACATTTTAGTTATTTTACTATTATTTTTGGCTTTGTGTAGTTTTAAAATCAAAATAAATAAATAGTTCAAAATATTATATAAAAATGTAAAAAAAAAAAAACAAACACACGAGGTTCTTTTTTTTAAAAGGGGATACTTCAAGAAAATAAACTTTCCAATATTTCAAAAAATATTTATTAGTTATTTTACTACTGTTTTTAGATTTGTGCATTTTTAAAATCTAAATATACATATTGTTCAAAATATATAAATTATATAAAAACAGAAAAATATATATTTCAGGAAAATAAACTTTCCAATATTTACACAAATATATTTTAAATTTGATCTATTATACTACTGTTTTTTGGCTTTTTTTATTTTTAAATATTGTTCAAAATACACACGCACAAAAGTATTATTTCCTCCCACATTTTGACTGGTTCACCGTTTCACATTTCATGCATTTGTCAGATGCTTTTATATAAAGTGAGTGTTCAGAATATACGCGTTGATTTCATTGTTTGTATCCTCTAAACGCATCAGTAGTGATTGTGCAGTAAACACAAACAGCTCAGTCAGAAATAATCAGTGTTTCCTCTCATTACAGAGCTGCTGATTTAGACAAACACTTTCAGTGTCAGTGTAGCATACTAACACTAGTACTGTAGTATGTACTGTAGTGAGTATTCTGTGCACAGTATGCAGGAAATCCCTGGATGAGATGCTTTATTTGCCATAATGCACAGTATACAACCAGATGCGTTTACTTTTCTATAACTGCATCCCACAATGCAATAGGCCCGACATTTTATTTTCTTTACTCATTACTTAAATACTGGATTTTAAATGCAAAAAAAAAAAAAAAAAAAAAAGCTTAAGAGTGGGTGTGGAGATAATTGGACACCACAGACTGAATTAAACATGCAACATAATGAGTTCATGTGACAGCAGTGTAACATGCAACTGTCTGAAACATTTATTGCTGCATATTGCATAATTTTAAAACACACACACACTATGGTATACACACTACGAGGTATGCAAGTATTCCATTCTGACCAATATTTTTTTTTATTGAAATTACTATGATAAAATTACTATTCATTACTATGATCTGATGCTTCCAGTCTGAAGAATCTGGCCTTCATCTCCTCTGATTCCTCATCATCTTCAATGATAGAGTCCTGCAGGAGACTTGGAGAATTCAACCTGACACACACACACACACACACACTTATTTGGTTATGTTATGGCCAGTACTGTGGTCACTCAGGTTATAATAAAACAAACTAAACTATTATCTTGAATTCCCTCCCCTTGACATTCAAAACTCATCCACATCATTTTGTCTGTCCGGTTTTAGGTCAATACCATTTCTCGTACTGACACAGCCTTGAGCGGGACGCTCATTCATCCTCCTCTTAAGATCATTACGCTACACTTTAGAGAATCGTATATAGTTAAAAAAAAACTAAAGTTAAAAAATATGCTATTATAGACACAATATTGCTGAACTTTTGCTCTATTCTGCCAATGAAAATAGTTCCAAACAGTGTCACAGCACAACATTTGTGTTTAACGAATCACGGGAGTCAATGATCCATGAGAGAAGAGAAAAAGGCACTTTTCCTTACATGGCAAAAAAAAACAAAAAAAAAAAAAAGTTTGGGTCTGTGAATGGGCAGTTGGAGTGAACTGATTCTGGTAGGTCACATGACAATGACAACATAATGAATATAGTACATGCAGATTACATTTATACTATATAGAACGTCACGACCACGTCAGCAAGTAAAGTATATTTTCAGAGAAAGCACTATTTCAGGGACACTTCGTTCCTCAGTGAATCAGCTGTTTGAGTGAATTGATTGAGTGAATGACTCAATGACTCACTCAAGACAGTGACTTGTTTCGTATTGAGAGTATAAATTATTTTTTCCAACATTTCATATTTCTATATTCAACATTGTAGATTTAAAACAGTATTATGGAATCTCTGAGCTGCATTAAACAGTCTGTGTAAATCTAAATGTCACTTCAGATGCAGTTTCTGTGCCACTTCTGCAGGGAAAACTGGATTTGCTGATATTGATTTCAGCCCTATACGGTCTTATTTGTCTAATTGCATTTACTGAATAAAGTTTACATGAAAGGGGATGCATACATTTAAAAATGTTTGAAAATGTGCCCTTATCAAAAGGCAAAGGCCCCTGGAAATCAATTAAGGAGGCAAATATTGCCACTGAAAAGTGGGAAAGAAAAAAGTTAACTTTTCATTGCTTACAAGTCTAGGATTCATTTTTTTTTATCATGGCTTTCATGAATTCTGCACAGCATCGTCATTATAAATATGGCCAATATTTCTCTCCATAGAGTGACACCAGAATTTGTGAGAGCTGCTGTTTCCATCTGATCACTCAATGCAGCACCTTAATAAAGGGGAAATTAATAATCTCTTATTAATAGAGGGAAACTATAAGTGCAGCTCGATTCCTTTCTATACTGCTCCAATGTATTCTACACAACTAAATCAATCTCAAAATGGCTTAATGCAATTATTGAAGTAAATAAATTCAAATGCATAGTTAACGTTCATTCATACACACCCAAAACATAAGCAGCTCATGACGGTGTTTGGAAGTTCATGCTTTACACAAACTGAGTTTGGTTTGCTTAACTGCACATCTGTGCTACGGTCTTTTAATGTGACGAAAACATGAAGCTCATCAGCTTCATTATATTTTATCATAATTCAAATATTTTTCTTAGACAGAGATTTACTTCATTTGTAAATTGCTTTGGATAAAACCATCTACTTTTTCATTTTCAAGTATACAGAAAAATTGATTTGTGATAAGAAAACAACTTTGAGATTTTTAATGAGAAAGTTGGCAACTACATAAGAAACGCGAAGCTCCTCCTTCAGTTTTTGCCAACATAAAGGCTTGAAGATTTAAGTGATGCAATATGAAAACTAAGAAATTGATATATTAATGAATACACCAAAGCTTGAAAACTCTTCAAGCGTGACTTTCTTCTGCAGTTGTGGACTTAAAACAGATCACTGCTGGTTTGTAGTTCTTGCCGAGCATGCATGCGGTCACATTTAAACAGCATCTCATTTCAGTTGCTTTTGCCTTCATATCTTCCAAGCAATAAGAGTTACCAGTGACAATTTTGCTCCAAAAATCACATCTTACTGTTCATTTATAAATGCAGCCATGAGAATCCTTGACAGTGTCTAGAATCAAAGCTTTTTTTTACTATTTGCAGCTACTGAGGCTTTAAACACTTCAGAAATTTCCAGCAAATCTGTCTTTGGACACTTCAGCAGGATTCCCACGAGGAATTTTTTTTTTACTAGTAGCCATCTAACTAACTAACACAAAACAGACAGACAAAAGGAGGAGAATCATAATAGCACAGAGAGAAAAAGAGATGTAAATGTGCATGAGGAACAATTTAATCAACACTCTCTCTGTTCCTCACTGAACTAAGCTTTATACTCAACAACAGCTGCTCACCATCAGCTGATTGGAGAACAGAGAGAGAGGGGCGGGGCTAATTATTACTACACACAGCTGATTGGTTAATCATGACTAGCTCAATCCATCCAGCCACTCACACACACTTTGGGTAATTTTCGAAATGTGGTGAAACACATCACAGACTTTCAAATATTCAAGAAACACCAGATTAAGGCATCAGTATTTAATCTAACCTGTATTTAAATAATTAAATATGGTTTGATGCTATATTGTTTTTGCAGAAAATAAATTTGTCAAATGCCTAAAAAAATGCTTTTCTGTGTCACAAAAACAAATCAAAAAAGTCCCACACTCAACCTGGGTCAAACAAGCCACAGCAAACCCACACGGATACACTGTTTTCGTTCAGATCAAATCCAAACAATGTAGGAAACAGATCCGGCGTGATGCAGCTGACACAGAACAGCATACGCAGTTTGGATCCAGTGATTACTTTCCAAAATGCCGCTATGTAACGTGGAGGAGACGAGTTGTTGAATGAAGCTGTTATTTTTATTTTCTTTGCATGCAAAAAAGTATTCTCGTCGCTTCATAAAATTCAGATTGAACCACTGATGGCAGATGGACTATTCTGACGATGTCTTTCATTCTTTTCTGGGCCTTGACAGAGTTATTTACTTGGCAGTCAATGGGACAGTCACAAGCCTCCCGGTTTTGCTCCAAAAAAATCTTAAATTGTGTTCTGAAGACAAACGAAGCTTTTACAGGTTTGGAACGGTATGGGGGTAACTGATTAATGACTAAATTTTCATTTTGGAGTGGAGTAACACTTTAAATGTTGGTCAATTTTGTTCAAGAAAGATATTAAAGGATGTTAGGTTTTATTCGATTAGGAGATTTAAATGACATTTGGTTTTGCTCTAGAAAGATATTGAAATGTTTGTTTGTTTTTTTCTTCTAGAAAGATATTTAAATGTTGTTCAGTATTGTTCTACTGAGAGATTAAAATTTTGGTCGCTTTTGTTCTAGAAAGAAATTTAAATATTTGTCAGTTTTTTTCTAGAAAGCTATTTAAATATAGGTTGGCTTGTTTTAGAAAGATATTTAAATGTAGTCCGGTTTTGATCTAGAAATAGATTTAAATATAGTTTGGTTTTGTTCTAGAAAGAGATTTAAATGTTGTTTGGTTTTGTTCTAGAAATAGATTTAAATATAGTTTGGTTTTGTTCTAGAAAGAAATTTAAATATTTATCAGTTTTTCTAGAAAGCTATTTAAATATTGGTTGGCTTGTTCTAGAAATATATTTAAATGTAGTCCGGTTTTGATCTAGAAAGATATTTAAATATAGTTTAGTTTTGTTCTAGAAAGAGATTTAAATAGTTGTCCGTTTTTTTCTAGAAAGAGATTTAAATATTGTTTGGTTTTGTTTGATTAACAGATGTCATTGTTTGTCGGTTTTGTTCAATTGAGAGATATATAAATAAATACACATAAATGGCACACGAGTGTCTGGAGTTTCTCTGGAGAGACCGAACCCTGGAACAGATCCAGCATGAGCCGCGGGTCTGAAACCAGTCCAGAACAATCGCATGTGACTGATGCTCAGAGTCAGTGTTCAGTATGGTGTGTGTGTGTGTGTACCTCTGTTCTCCTGCATTATGTAATCTCCAGGGTTGCTGACAGGGACAGGGAACACGCCACTGATCTTCTGTAGCCGTGCATCAGAGACATCCAGAGATTCAAGAGAGCCTGGAAGCAGCTTCACATATGAAAAACACGTTTAGTTTGTCTTCTAATAAAATTAATCTCTCTGACCTCTATTTTCTAACCAAGGATTAACCGGCAACCCAGCATCCCGCTCCTATTATTATTAACATATATTTCAGATTTCCAGATTTTAAAAGGAATATTTGTCCATCTCTCTACTGTACATACTTTCTACTGTACTGTACAGGAAAAGATGGCGCCGGTGTGTGTGGCAGGCCGTCTACTCGCTGTGTTTCCTGTTATGTTTTTATTGTTTTTATGGTCTTCTATGTTCTTTTATGGCCACTCTCTCCTTACCTACGACCGTAAACAATTGATGGACATTCTTCAATCTATGCCCAAGCCACATGAGTCTCCTGTGACACACGCTGAACTCAGCAACTATTGTTTTTACTCACCACCTAAGTTTTCTAGCCCTCCTGGCTATCTGCGTTGGCAAATCTTTGATGTCACGGGTAGGCGGCATCGACGAAGAAGGCGCGGAAAACGTGCAGGTGTTGCCGTGAGACTAAAGTTAGCACTGGCTTCGGGCTATTCTTTCTATTCTGGGAGGGTTTGTTACGTGCTTGACACCGACTGCTGCCTGCGGATATCGCAGCGATCATTGGATCATATCGAGTGTATTTGTTGCATGCCGAAAGTCATGAAGTTCCAGGCGTGCTTATTTTGATGGGTTCCTTTTTAATGTTGTTCACGGCTTACATTTATTCGCATTACACAAAATCTGCGTGCCCCTTTTCCACCATCACAGCTAACTAAAAACTCTCGCTTCCTCTTCACGCGCGGGCGCCGCCTCTTTTTTCTTTTCTTCCGCGGACGCCCTCTCCTGTAAGTTCGCCAAAACAACACGCCTGCTTGAGCATTACTCATAATAAATTAAGCAGGATTTTATGCTTTTGCACCAACATTTTTAACCACATTTTGTGAATTAACCCCATCATAAATTTAGAAACATAACTATCCAAATGAACTATACACAATAAAATAAAGACATATGGGGGGGGGGGGGGCACTCTCTCTATAACCATTAACATCGCAGGGAATGTTATTATCAGTCCCACACTCTCCCCTCCAAAAATGAATGCCGTCTCGGCATTCCATCGTTCCAAGCATCTCTGTCTTGAACAGTAGAGCAAAGTAGTACATAAGGGAGTCAGTCTCAATACTTGATGCTAATTTGTCTTGCAAGTGTCTTCGCATGACATCTATCTCCCCCTTCATGTCATCCGCTGGAGTAGACACCACTGGCCACATGATGTCTGAAAGGTTGCTCCGTCATGCGACGGGCCACACATCAAGTGCTGAAAGGTTGGAACCTTAGTCATACTCTATGCTCTCTCAACCGACCCACATACCAGCTGTTATGACTGCATCACTATATTTTAGCCATTTATGTGTCACTGTCTGTTTACTGGAACTGTATGTATTAAATAAAACTGTCTAACGAACTTCCTCTTAATTATGAACTTTATTAACTGTCTTATGATTTCACATTGCAACTGTGAAATCAAAAACCTCTATGTGTGAGAGAGGGTTTGCCTAATGTATCATACGTCAGTGTTGTGGGTGGATGTCTTTGTCTTAAAGGATACTTTCTCTGTGGCAGGCGAGTTGCTGCTGAGCTGACGTCATCTGCTTCATCTGAAGAGGTCACCTGCCCCCCTTCTGCCATCTCATCTTCATCTTCCACTTCATTTGCAAATGCTTCAGAGTTTCTGTCCTCTTCATCACACATGGGCAGTACATGCTCACCATCTGACTCCTGATACAATACTCCTTCCGTAGCTTTTAATTGGAGCTCATCCTCCTTAGGTCCCAGCTGGCTTTTGTTCTCTGTAAGTTGCTTTATCGGCAAGGCTGTCACGCCTCTCCAGTCATCCTCGTCCTCTGAGTCCTCTTCAGTCACAGCATCCACTTGATGTGTGACTTTTTTTTCCTTTGCCTTTGTCTCTTTTCGCCTTGATCGTGTTTTACTGCTTTTTTTCTGGTTGTTGTCAACAGGTAGGAAGTCGCAAGGCAACAACAAATTTCTGTGAAGGACCCTTGCTTCCCCATGGCCACCCTCTGGCTTAACCACATACACTGGGCCGTCTTCATACTTCCTTTCTGTCACAACATGCATTCTATCCTCCCAGTATGACCTGAGTTTTCCTGGACCACCTCTTTCTCCACAATTCCTCACCAACACTCTGCTTCCTGGCTGGCATATATTTTCTTGTCGTAGCCTTGTTTAGCTCTCCTCTGCTCTTTCTGAACTGTTCTTGATGCCAATTCATATGCCTCTTTCATGCGCTTTCTCCATTTGGCGACATAATCACTGTGCGATACTTCACACTCCTTTGTCTTTAGACCAAACATTACATCAATAGGCAGCCTTGGGTGCCGTCCATACATGAGGTAGTACGGGGCATAGCCTGTCACTTCACTTCGCGTACAATTATATGCATGGACGACCTTGTTTAGGGAGCTCTTCCAATCAGCCTTGGCTTGACTCGGCAGACATCTTAGCATTGACAGCAGTGTTCTGTTAAATCTTTCCACCTGCCCGTTTCCAGCAGGGTGGTAGGGAGTCGTGTGGGAGCGTTGGATATCACAGAGTTCTTGCATGTGGGTGAACAACTTGTTCTCAAATTCCCTTCCCTGGTCATGGTGGAGTTTAGTGGGGAATCCATACCTGAGAACAAAGTCGCCAAAGATCTTTTCTGCCGCTGTTTTTGCCGACTTATTTTTGCAGGCGTACGCTTGGGCAAAGCGTGTGAAGTGGTCCATTAAAACCAGGATGTATTCGTAGCCGCCCTTGCAGCCCTCCAGATGCAGGAAATCCACTGAGACCAGTTCAAAAGGGTAAGTCGTCACTATGTTGACCAGTGGTGCTCTTGTTATCCTATTTGGATGCTTTCGTTTCAGACAGCTACACACTTTGGTGACATAATGTTCCACATTTGCCTGCATGTGAGGCCAATAGAACCTGTCCCGGATAAGGCTCAGTGTGCGCTCCACTCCTTGGTGTCCCATCTCCTCGTGAAGCTCCTTAAACACCAACTGAAGGTATTTTCTAGGCAACACTGTCTGGGATCGTCCTGCTGATTGTCGACACAGTATTCCCTCCTCATCCAAGTACAACCGGTTTCTCTGCCTGTACAGAACAGTCAACTCATCGCGTCGGTCTCGCCCAACCAATTTTGGCCAACGTTCTGCTACAATGTACTCCCGTACCTTTCCAAGTACTGGATCTTGTTCTTGGGCTACTGTCAGTTCCTCAGTAGTCACTTTAGTCACTTGTGATGTTCCTTGCTCCTGCTCTGCCTCCGAGCAAATTGTAGCTATGGTGATCGGGCACATCCAGGGCTCTTCCTCCCCCGGCTTCAGAAGAAGCGCATTCGTGACGGCAGCTATGACTTTTGGACTGGTCTCCTGTAAACAGGTCTGCATGTAACTCTCCATGTCCAAAGGCATCCTTGACAGTCCATCAGCATCCCGGTGTATGCGGCCTGGTCTATATTTGATGGTAAAATTGTAGTCAGCCAACTCTGCTATCCATCGGTGGGTGGTGGCATTGAGCTTGGCTGTGGACAACACGTATGTCAGCGGGTTGTTGTCCGTATAGACCACAAAGGAAGTTGCGTGATAAAGGTATTCCTGAAATCGCTCACAAATGGCCCATTTCATTGCAAGGAATTCCAGTTTCCCAGAGTGCAAATGATAATTCTTTTCGGGAACCGTTAGTGTCCGTGATCCATAGCCAATCACCACCAGCTTCCCTTGCTGCCTCTGATATAGTATGGCACCCAGTCCGTCTTGTGATGCATCACAATGCAAGATGAAGGGCTGTTCGAAATCAGGGTAGCCTATGATCGGGGGGTGAAGCAAGAACTCTAGCAGCTGGTTGAGGACATTCTGGTGTTGTTCTGTCCAAGTTATAGACTGCCTGGAATTAAGTTGTGCTGGATTTCTCCCTTTTCCCACACCCTTCCTCCATATTTCCCCTTTACCACCTGCTACCTTTCCTGGAGGCTTTCCCGATGACAATAGTTCATAGAGGGGTTTGGCAATTTGGGAAAAACTGGGAATATATGTGCGATAATATGACAAGAACCCCAGCAGTTGTCTCAGGTCACCTACAGTCTTAGGCTTACGGTCTCTTAGTGCTTGAACGGGTGCAATTTCTTTGGGGTCCATAGTGTAGCCCCCTTCAGAGACTATTTTACCCAAGAACTTTACCTCAGCTCTGAATAATTCACACTTCTTAGATGTGAGCTTCACCCCATGTCTCTGGTAACGGCGTAACACTTCTCTGACATCCCAGAGATGCTCCTCATATGTCTTACTGTGCACAAGGTTATCATCCAAGTATGGAAGGCAGGTGTCATCCCTTAGTCCCGCTAAACATTCCTCCATACTCCGCTGGAACTCGGCGGGGGCGGAGGACAGCCCAAAAGGGATTCGGACCCATTCATAAAGGCCCCAAGGTGTTATGAAAGCTGTGTATGGTCGGCTGCCCTCCTCCATGAACCCCTGATGATACGCCTTGCCCTGGTCCAGGACTGAGAACCATGCACTCCCACTTAAACTGTTTAGCATGTCCTGTACCCGTGGAATAGGGTGACGGTCTGGGATGGATTTGTGATTGAGCTCGCGGTAATCTATACAGAGGCGTAAACTACCGTCTTTCTTCCGTACACAGACGACTGGAGATGCATAAGAGGAGCGAGACTTCTGAATCCATCCTTTATTCAAAAGGTCTTCCAAATATTCTTTCACCTCTTTATGTAGTGGTTTTGGCACGGAAACGTACGTACGCTTTACTGGAGACATGTCGCTTAACCGGATTTTCATTTGGAGGGATGGGATGTACCCCACATCATTCTCATCCTTTGAGAATGCTCCACACTCCTCCCTCAGCAGCTGCTTAACTTTTCCCTGTTGCTCTGGTGTGAGATGATCAATTGACACTGGTTGGTCCCACAGTTTTTCATTAGCATCCTGGCCTGTTTTTTCAAACCCATTCAGGCTTGTCACATCCTTACTTTCAGTGAACACTACTCCTGCCACCACACTATCACCACTGTTATATCGATCTGACTCTACAATAGCAGGTTTGGTGTCTGCTGGATAAATGGCTCTGACTTGCTGTACTCGTCCTAGTATAGTGCGGGGAGCAAGCATAATGTCCACATTGCTGATGTTGGTTACTGGGATGTGAACTTTTGTGAAGTTTCCCTTCTGAAGACTGATTACCATTCTAGCTACATCCAATCCCTCAGGCCATTGTGGAATAACTTCTGGCTCAAACAGGACTTCCTGCTTTGAAACACAAGGACCAGCCCTCACTCCACACTTCACCATTTTTGTCTGTCCTGCTGCAACTACTGTAGTAATTCGTCCAACTTTCACTACTCCTTCTCTTTCGACTTGGTCCCCATTTTGTATCATTCGTATCAATACAACAGCTTTTTTTCAGTCACAGGAGAAAGCTTCCTTTACCACTTCTGGGATAACATCAGGGTGCTGCTCCATTCCCTCTGTCACCAGCTGCTGAATAACATTGTAGCCAATGATTGGGGGCTGCCCCACACCTTGTTCATTTGAGACAAGCACAGGCACCAGGAGTTCTGCCTGGGACCCCCTTTTCGGCCCTAGTTGGAATTTCAGCTCCACCCATCCAGAGAAGGGTATATCGGTTTGGTTTGCCGCTCGGCCAATGAGTGTTTCACCTTCTTCCAGCAGCTCACTCAGGCTGCGTGTCTCAATGTGAGGAAAGCAAGTTTTCTTCCATTCCTCATTGATGATGGTCACCTGCGATCCAGTGTCCCAGAGCGCCTGCATAGGCATGCCTTCAAAGAAGCAGTCAACCATACAACTTGGTCCAATGAGGTTCTCCAATCTCGCTTTATGTCGCAAGGGTATGTGGTTGGTGTAGGTGGTAGCTCTAGCATGCTCTGTTTTTCCTCTTTGCCCTACCTGCTAGCTAGCTCCTCTCGCTCTCTAGCTTTATCTTCTTCTTGCTCCCTTAGCTGCTAGCTCTCTCTCGCTCTAGCTAGCTCCGCCTCCAGCTGTTTAATCCTTTGCCGCAGGAGCTCTTGAGTTTTCTCTTGTGATCCACTGTAACCCAAGATGGAGGCTGAGCTGTCTGGTCTCATGGAATGAACAGATATTTTTACATCGCTCCTACCTTCTTCTGGATTATTTGGCGCTCTACAGCCCCGGGCAGCATGACCCACAACTCCACATCTGAAGCAGTGTTCACATCGATTCTCTTCACCTTTTTCCTGACACGCTCTACATCCCTTTTTGAAGCTGGATCTTCCTCTTGTCATACGTTCCGGAGGGTTGTTTTGATTTTTCCTGAGTTCTGCAGCTTCCTCTCTCAGGAGTTTAACCATCTCATATAACCCTGTTTCCCTCTTCCCCTCCACTGCTGGTGTCTCTCTGCATTTTCGCCTGACTATATCACTTGACTGTTCTTGAACCAACACTTTGGCAGTCATTTCATCCTGTCTGCATGGATGGGTCTGCATTTCTGGACAGAGTGTGCGTACTTTTGCCACTTTACTCCCCATGTTCTTCTTTTGTTTATTTAGTCTCTCTAACTCATCACTAGCGGCTTCATTCATTTTGTTTATCAGCATCTCATCAGAGATCTTTGAATCATCCAAGTACGGCCTTAGCTGAAATTTAATATGATCACTGATCAGCCCTGTGCCAACAGAGCGTAGAAATTTCTTCTGAACATGCTCTGTACTGAAGTATTCACCACCTTCTTCACAAGTGTGCAGCAGCTTCTCTTTTAACTCAATGGCTCTGAATAGAAATGCTTGTGGAGATTCATTGGCATTTTGAGTGATGTTCAATAATTTGTAGTACAGGTCAGTAGAACTGTCCTCCTTGAAATGTCCCTTCAGTATTGTTCTCAGCTGTGATAGAGTGAGATCTCTCTTGATTTCAAGCATATTGCGTAGACTCAATCCTGGGCTAATAGCTTTTATTACGGCTTCAATAATTTCTGCTTCACTATGACCTCTTCTCAATCCTCTGTCCACCTGGTGCATCAAATTAGTGAATGACAATTTATCTTTTTGTCCACTCTCTCCAATTTGACCACAGACCTTGAAATCACTCCTCACAGTGACTTCAGGGGCAAGGCAAGTAAATGGTTGCTGTTCTAGGGGCCGATTTTGTTCAATTTCATCCTCTTTCCCTTTTAATTTTACCATTCTATCTCTCATCTCAGTATTTTGTGTGTCCAGTTGAAAGTGACTTTGCTGTAAATCTGTCTCATTCACAGAATACGTTTCAGCCCGTGAAATGCCTGTCGCATTTTTGTTGCCGCCGCCATTTTCTTCGTCTTCTCTCTCTCCCCGCGCCTCCATGAACGTCAACATTGACAACAGAAAATGCTTTGCTACGTCTTCTTCCTCGCTATCAATCACAGTATCGATCGACTCCGTAATTCTCTTGATAAGTGCGCGCTTAGTAGGGGCGTTTTCGAGAGAGATTTTGTTACAAAAAAGGAGAGTGAGACATGGTGATCACATACCTTTTTCACTTGATCGAGCCGCAAAAAAAGAAAAGGAATAAAAGACAAACCAACAGAAAGAGGGAGTCTCTCCCGTTTACACTTTCCGGGGCCAGTGGCTTTTTGGCTTTATCCAGATCCATCTCGCTCTGATATGCACCCGCCACTCAGCCGAGAATCTCCGCTCTCTCGCTGGCTCGCTCGCTCTCTCTCTCTCGTGTTCCCTTCGGCTCGCACTTCTCACAAATCCCAGCGGTGCCTCCAAATTTGTTGCATGCCGAAAGTCATGAAGTTCCAGGCGTGCTTATTTTGATGGGTTCCTTTTTAATGTTGTTCACGGCTTACATTTATTCGCATTACACAAAATCTGCGTGCCCCTTTTCCACCATCACAGCTAACTAAAAACTCTCGCTTCCTCTTCACGCGCGGGCGCCGCCTCTTTTTTCTTTTCTTCCGCGGACGCCCTCTCCTGTAAGTTTGCCAAAACAACACGCCTGCTTGAGCATTACTCATAATAAATTAAGCAGGATTTTATGCTTTTGCACCAACATTTTTAACCACATTTTGTGAATTAACCCCATCATAAATTTAGAAACATAACTATCCAAATGAACTATACACAATAAAATAAAGACATATGGGGGGAGGGGGGGGCACGCTCTCTATAACCATTAACATCGCAGGGAATGTTATTATCAGTCCCACATATTCAACCTGACTTGTCGGATGTACCAACTTGGTCGTTGCGATGCACTTCTCCGCGGATTCGACTAAGGAAGGCCACTCCCTGGTCAATAAAACCTTCATCTGTAATGATTTCATTGTTTCAAATGACTTGGACTTTTTCTGCGTGACCGAGTCCTGGATAAAAGCAGGTGACTTAAGTCCTTTTTCTGAATTAGTCCCTCCTGACTTTGAATTTTTTAACACTCCCCGTCTTACCGGACGAGGAGGAGGGCTAGTGACGATTTTTAAGAACAAATTCCGATGCAGACTGTTGTCTAATGCTAATATTACTAGTTTTGAGTCTCAGCTAATTCACTTAAATTCCTCTAGACCTGTGCTGATCATCTTAATTTATAGACCACCGGCAACTGATAATTTTATTGAAGAAATTGCTGAGTTTCTGGGGGAAATTTTGACCAAATATGACCACGTTGTACTGCTGGGTGATTTCAATATTCAAATGTATCTGGAGGCTCATCAACCTTTTATTTTAGATCCTATCACTTCACATTCGAGTGTTGACGAACAGGTGAAGATTTTTAATAGGTGCTCCAATGTCTTGGACCTTATTGCACCCCGCAAGCGTATTAATTTAAAATGCAAGACCCAGCCATGGATAAATAGTGACATTCGGGAGCTCAGACAGCAATGTCGCCAATGCGAACATAAGTGGAAGAAAGATGGGCTTCAAGTGTCATAAGAAATGCTGAAAGATTCATTGCACAAATTTCAAAAGGGTGCCAAGGCTGCAAAGGCGAAATATTTATCAGAAACTATTACCAAAAACTTACATTGCTCTAGAACACTTTTCTCAACAATCAATTTGGTTTTAAACCCCTCAGTGCAGATCTTTCCAGAGATCTCACCGTTACAATGTGAAAATTATCTTACGCATTTTGTAGGTAAAGTTAATAATGCTAAGGCTCAGTTAGCTATTATGGTGAACCCCGTTTCAGATCCTGTTTTATCCACTACTCAATGGAGTGAATTTGAATTGGTTGCTATACAGACATGAAGAGAAATCACCTTAAAATTAAAATCCACCTTTTCCCCCTATGATGTTATTCCATCACGATTTGTTAAACAAACCTTTGATACTATTGGTTCAGACCTAGTGATTATCAAAAACAACTGTCTAAAGACAGGGACTGTACCAGAATGTTTAAAAGTAGCTTCTGTGACACCAATTTGTAAGAAGCCCACACTAGATACTGCAGTTTACTCAAACTTTAGACCGATCTCAAATTTGCCGTTTTTATTGAAAATTTTAGAAAAAATAGTACTTACGCAATTACAAAGCTATTTGAGTCCTAAATATATCTCTGATATTTTTCAGTCTGGTTTTAAAAGCTTACACAGCACAGAGTCTGCCCTTCTGAAGGTCTTTAATGACATTTTAATATCCAATGATTCTGGTAATACTATGGCCTTAGTGCTTTTAGATCTCAGTTCAGCATTTGATTTTGTTGACCATGGTATTCTGCTGTCTCGCTTGGAGCACTGCATTGGTATTAGAGGTACTGTACTTGACTGGTTTCGGTCCTTTTTGTCTAACAGAAGTTTTTCAGTCAGTATTGGGCAATATTCCTCTTCTGTAGCATATTCTTCATGTGGTGTTCCTCAAGGATCAACTTTAGCACCATTATTGTTCTCGCTGTGTATGTTACCCATTGGTTCAATCTTTAGGAGATTCGATGTGTCATATCACTGCTATGCCGATGATACACAGCTTTACATACCACTTAAGCACAATGACAAGTCTGCATTATACCAACTAACAGCCTGTCTCCAAGAATTGAAAACATGGCTTACCAATAATTTTTTGCATTTGAATGACGATAAAACTCAAATTGTTCTGTTTAGGCCTAACGAGAAAACTGATCTAAGCACCGTTGATCTGGGCTCTCTTTCCCCATATTGCTCTGCTGAGGTCAAGGATCTGGGCTTCATACTGGACAGTGACCTAAAGCTGAACAAACAAATTAATTCTACTGTGAGTGCTAGCTTCTACCATCTGTGAAGATTAGCAAAAGTTAAACCCTTCCTAAGCAGGAAGAGTTTTGAGATTGTCATTCATGCATTCATTTCTTCACGACTTGATTACTGCAACTCGCTATATTATGAGCTGCCTGTCTCATCGATTCATCGTCTGCAACTTGTTCAAAACGCGGTTGATCGTTTGCTCACAGGCAGTCGCAGAAGGAATCACATTACACCTATCTTGCGTTCATTGCACTGGTTACCGATTAATTATCGCATCCAATTCAAAATTCTGTTATTCGTGTACAAACCTCTAAACAACCTTGCTCCTCCAAATCTCTCTGAGTTGATTATAGTACACAACCCAGCTCGATCACTCAGATCACAGACTAAGCATCGGCTTTTGGTTCCTAGAGCTAGACTGAAATGGAGGGGTGACAGAGCCTTTGCTGTTGCTGGCCCCAAGCTATGGAACAATTTGCCATTATCCATCAGAATAGCTTCTTCAGTGTCTGAGTTTAAAAGTATTTTAAAAACGTATCTTTTTTTCCCATGCTTTCAATGTTTTGTGACTGTGGTTTTCTAATGACGTGTTCACTCTATTGTGTGATTGGATCAATGTAACTGTGTACAGCACTTTGGTATACTAAGGTTGTTTTAAAGTGCTTTATAAATAAATTGAACATTGAACATTATAAATGTTGTGATGTCTAAATACACTTTTGTATGTTAAAGTAGCATTATTATATATATATATATATAATATATATATATATATATAATATATATATATATATATATCTTGAGTCCAGTTTCCTCATGTAATTAATTTTTCTTTTAATATATTAAAGATATATTATTGTATATAAAACATAATATAATCAGTTTTTTTTTATTTATTCATTATTTTTAATTAGTGTTTTATTTTATTTGAGATGTTATATATTTTTCAATGTAATATTTTGAATCCAGTTTTAATTTTCTTTAAAAGTTTTAGTAATTTGTTCCCTATTTTGTAATTTTTTTTTTTTTTTTTTTGGGTGTTTTTTATATAGTTTTTTCTCTTTTTTTTTGGGGGGGTTTTAGCTAGTATATTAATAATAATAGTATTTTAAAATCTTTTTAATTTTCAGTTAAAGTTATTTTATTTCAGTAACTGAAATTTTCTTTTTTACTTGTTTTGATTTTAGTTTCATTTTTTAGCTTTATTTAACTATAGGACCCTGATATATATATATATATATAACACAGTATCTCACAGAAGTGAGTACACCCCTCCCCTTTTTGTAAATATTTATTATATCTTTTCATGTGACAACCCTGAAGAAATCACACTTTGCTACAAATGTAAAGTAGTGTACAGCTTGTATAACAGTGTAAATTTGCTGTCCCCTCAAAATAACTCAACACACAGCCATTAATGTCTAAACCGCTGGCCACAAAAGTGAGTACACCCCTAAGTGAAAATGTCCAAATTGGGCCCAAAGTGTCAATATTTTGTGTGGCCACAGTTATTTTCCAGCACTGCCTTAACCCTCTAGGGCATGGAGTTCACCAGAGCTTCACAGGTGGCCACTGGGGTCCTCTTCCACTCCTCCATGACGGCATCACGGAGCTGGTGGATGTTAGAGACCTTGCGCTCCTCCACCTTTCGTTTGAGGATGACCCACAGATGCTCAATAGGGTTTAGGTCTGGAGACATGCTTGGCCAATCCATCACCTTTACCCTCAGCTTCTTTAGCAAGGCAGTGGTCGTCTTGGAGGTGTGTTTGGGGTCGTTATCATGTTGGAATACTGCCCTGCGGCCCAGTCTCCGAAGGGAGGGGATCATGCTCTGCTTCAGTATGTCACAGTACATGTTGGCATTCATGGTTCTCTCAATGAACTGTAGCTCCCCCAGTGCCGGCAGCACTCATGCAGCCCCAGACCATGACACGCCCACCACACACGCTTGACACCATCTGAACCAAATAAGTTTATCTTGGTCTCATCAGACCACAGGACATGGTTCCAGTAATCCATGTCCTTAGTCTGCTTGTCTTCAGCAAACTGTTTGTGGGCTTTCTTGTGCATCATCTTTAGAAGAGGCTTCCTTCTGGCACGACAGCCATGCAGACCAATTTGATGCAGTGTGCGGCGTATGGTCTGAGCACTGAGAGGCTGACCCCCCACCCCTTCAACCTCTGCAGCAATGCTGGCAGCACTCATACGTCTATTTCCCAAACACAACCTCTGGATATGATGCTGAGCCTGTGCACTCAACTTCTTTGGTCGACCATGGCGAGGCCTGTTCTGAGTGGAACCTGTCCTGTTAAACCGCTGTATGGTCTTGGCCACCGTGCTGCAGCTCAGTTTCAGGGTCTTGGCAATCTTCTTATAGCCTACGCCATCTTTATGTAGAGCAACAATTCTTTTTTTCAGATCCTCAGAGAGTTCTTTGCCATGAGGTGCCGTGTTGAACTTCCAGTGACCAGTATGAGAGAGTGAGAGCGATAACACCAATTATAACACACCTGCTCCCCATTCACACCTGAGACCGTGTAACACTAATGAGTCACATGACACCGGGGAGAGAAAATGGCTAATTGGGCCCAATTTGGACATTTTCACTTAGGGGTGTACTCACTTTTGTGGCCAGCGGTTTAGATATTAATGGCTGTGTGTTGAGTTATTTTGAGGGGACAGCAAATTTACACTGTTATACAAGCTGTACACTCACTACTTTACACTGTAGCAAAGTGTCATTTCTTCAGTGTTGTCACATGAAAGATATAATAAAATATTTACAAAAATGTGAGGGGTGTACTCACTTCTGTGAGATCTGTAGAGATACTCTGATATGATGTATATGAACTCAAAATCTCAATAATCACAATAAAAAGTTTCGAATAAAAAGTAGTTTTGCTAGAAAGACATAATTTAGTCATGAACCATTTTGTCTTAGTGAACGTCCCCAAAGGGAGTTATTTCTCCTGATTCGGACCCCTAGAGACATGTATTAGCATTTTTACCACAGAAATATATCAAGGTCAAACACACACGTTTGAGTCAAATCTTCACCAGTGTCTCTCTATCATGGTCCTGGAGGAGCTCATTTGTGCACTTACATTCATGCATACAGCAGAAACATTTATGTAAAGCAACTTAAACTGCATTCAAGATATACAGTGGGTCTTAAGTATCAACTCCCCTTAAATTTTTCACTCCCCCCCCCTTTGTTATATTACAGTCCCCCATTTGCTAAAATCATTTACGTTAATTTTTTTTCCTCATTAATGTACACACAGCACCCCATATTGACAGAAAAACACAGAAATTGTTGACATTTGTTTTGCAGATTTATTAACAAAGAAAAACTGAAATATCACATGGTCCTAAGTATTCAGACCCTTTGCTGTGACACTCATATATTTAACTCAGGTGCTGTCCATTTCTTCTGATCATCCTTGAGATGGTTCTACACCTTCATTTGAGTCCAGCTGTGTTTGTTTATACTGATTGGACTTGATTAGGAAATCACCTGTCTATATAAGACCTTACAGCGCACAGTGCATGTCAGAGCAAATGAGAATCATAAGGTCAAAGGAACTGCCTGAAGAGCTCAGAGACAGAAATGTGGCAAGGCACAGATCTGGCCAAGGTACAAAAAAATTTCTGCTGCACTTAAGTTTCCTAATAGCACAGTGGCCTCCATAATCGTTAAATGGAAGACGTTTGGGATGACCAGAACCCTCCTAGAGCTGGCCGTCCGGCCAAACTGAGCTATCGGGGAGAAGAGCCTTGGTGAGAGAGGTAAAGAAGAACCAAAGATCACTGTGGCTGAGCTCCAGAGATGCATTCGGGAGATGGGAGAAAGTTGTAGAAAGTTAACCATCACTGCAGCCCTCCACTAGTCTGGGCTTTATGGCAGAGTGGCCCGTCGAAAGCCTCTCCTCAGTGCAAGACACATGAAGCCCGCATGGAGTTTGCTAAAAAAAAAAACACCTGAAGGACTCCAAGAAATAAGATTCTCTGGTCTGATGAGAACAAGATAGAACTTTTTGGCCTTAATTATAAGCAGTATGTGTGGAGAAAACCAGGCACTGCTCATCACTTCCAATACAAGAGTCCAACAGTGAAGCACGGTGGTGGCAGGTGGTGGTTAAACCCAATTGAGCATCTCTGGAGAGACCTAAAAATGGCTGTCCACCAACGTTTACCATCCCACCTGACAGAACTGGAGAGGATCTGCACGGAGGAATGGCAGAGGATCCCCAAATCCAGGTGTGAAAAAACTTGTTGCATCTTTCCCAAAAATACTCTTGGCTGTATTAGATCAAAAGGGTGCTTTTAGTAAATATTGAGCAAAGGGTCTGAATACTTAGGATCATGTGATATTTCGGTTTTTCTTTTTTAATAAATCTGTAAAAATTTCAACAATTCTGTGTTTTTCTGTCAATATGGGGTGCTGTGTGTACATTAATGAGGAAATTTTTTTTTACTTAAATTAATTTAATTAAATTAACAAAGAGTGAAAGATTTAAGGGGGTCTTTTATCAGTTCATGCATTCCCCGGGAATCAAACCTGCACCTGCCGCTGCTTAGATTACAGCAAAACAGGGACACACAATATTTGCATTATATGGTCACATTATACATTTAGCAGACATTTTATTCAAAGCAACTTACAAATGAGGAACATCACAAACAATTTGTCATACGAGTCATGTCATACAATAAGAGATATATCTGCATCATTCATATCAGTTAGCCGAGTCTTGTGCGGAAAACCAAATAATCATTCAGATCCATTGATTTGAGCTCTATTTTGTAACCAGCAACCGGGTGTTCTCTCTCCTATTATTATGAGTGGGTATTTTCTAATTCAAACAGTGTATTTTTACCTATAATAGACTGTACATTATAATGTTGTGTATTTATATTAATATATAATGTCTCGTTCTCTCTATATATAATGAATTTTTATATAATTACACTTTGCTTAAAATATTCGTAAGGATAAAAATCTCCCTCAGATTTTGCTCTAAACTATAGGGAGCCCTTTTACATAAGGCCTACTTTAAGGTTACAATTAACAACAGAGCCCAAAATTAAAATCAATTACTATTTATTTTTAACCAAGCACACTCAAAAAAAACGTAAACGTCAAGAGTGCAGATTTTCATTACTTCTACAATTTATACTTTTGCTGTTTGCTACATACCACACCTGTATATAAGTATAATATCGCTCTTCTCTGGCAAGCCCAGTGAGTGTGTTGTGTAGTTCATGTGTCTGTGACTGCACCTACCAGTCTCCCAAACCCACGACTCCAACTGGCCTCCTGACGGCCTTCCAAAGCCTGTCGTTAGCGCAACGCAGACGCAGACCCTGCACACGTAGCGACCGGTCCTGCGCAGAGAAACACCCTGCCCCAGAAACATCTACTGCCGTCTGCCAGCAGTGGCCTGACGGCAGCGCCCAGGGCCCAATGCAAGCACGTACCTATATCCATAACAAAACCACACAGACAAACCCCAAAAAAAAACCCAAACACACACAGAATGATCCGTTGGACCTTTTATGCTGAGTCTGCCGTGGCTCAGTAACATCTGTGGTGGTGTCATGTTTGCTCTTCCATGCTGCTCGGGAAAACACCAGCTAGGAACGTCGGGCACGTTGCGGTCCACAGAAGGTCCTCCTTCCACTGTCCCACAGATTTTAACATCGGAAAACCATGATGTGTGTAACACTTCCACTGGCCCTCCTCCAAACCATACACACACCCACACACACACACCACACACACACTCACACTCCACACACAGATATGAAATTAAAGTGTCAAACTGTAAGACCACGATCAACATTCATGGAAAGTGAAATCTGTGTGTTTAGTGGTTGTTTGTGACCTCGCGTTCTGGTGATTGGGATCTGTCCTACAAAATCTTAAATTAACACCACCACACACACACCCACACACACACACAACACACACCCACTCACTCACACAACCACACCACACACACACACACACACAAGCCACACACACACACACACACACACACACACTCACTCACACACACACACACCCACACACACCTCAATCACACACACACACACACACACACACACACACACACACCCACACACGCACTCTCTCTCTCTCTCTCTCTCTCTCAAACACACACACACACCCACACACCACCACACACACACACTCAACAACACACACACACAACCACCCACACACTCACTCACTCACACACAACACACACACACACACGCATGCGTGAAATAAAGGGCTGGTCATCCCAGAATGGAGGATACACGGGAGAACCATAACATGCCACATCTGAACCATAAATCCACACACCACACACACACCTTCTCATCTTTCTCCCTCATAACACAATAAACAATTTCAGTTGAGAATCATACAGCATACCAGGAACAATGAAAACAGCAGCATGTTGTGTTGATGAGCGTCCCACACATCACACTACAAAAAATGATGTTTCTTCCTCATTGGTTTTCTGACATGTTTATATTTTCAGGCAAATAGCTAAATCAGTCCTAAATCAAGGGTAACATTTACTTAGAATTAACCTGTTGTTTTTGTTTATTGTTTTTCTACAATAACACAAAATAATAGTATTTTAGATATTATTAATATTATTATATTCTTTATTAGATATTTCTATTTATCTTACATAATAATATATATACATAATTATAAAAATCATTATAAATAAAAAATATATATCCATATAATATTTAAAATACTATAAACAATAAAATTAAGTTCCTCCGTCATTAAAATTAAAGTTTGTCTATAAGACAGAAAAATGTGATTAGCATGGGGACCAGAAAAACAAACTTAATTACTTTCAATGGAAACAAGATTCCTTTTTTTCTTATGATCCTTTTTTTTTAAGTATAAACTGATTTTTGACTGTTTTTTTCTTGTCTTTTTTTTTTACAGAGAAATACGCCTTAATAATGAATGCGTTCTTGATTTAAGGATTTTAGATATTTGTAAGGAAACAAGCCAAATACCTAATAATAAATTATTATTAATTATTTGCACCAATCGGTAGTTATAATTAACTAAAACTAAAACCATTAAAAAATGTCATTGCTTGAAATAAAATAAACATTAACTAAAAATAACAAAGTAAAATTATAATGAAAATGAATAAAAAACTATATAGACATAATAATAATAATAATAATAAAAAAAAAAATTACACAAAGCACATAACAAAATTACTAAAACATTAACTAAAGTTAAAGTGAAAACTGAAAATATAACAAAAGCTACAATAGTGTATCAGCGATACTAAAGTAACACTGGTCTTATGCTGATGATACACGGGCAACTTTTTGAGCAATGTTGCTTGTGCACTTTCTCATTGAGAACGGGCAACAAATTTCTGGATATTTTAGATCGGTCGTGGCCCTGTGTCTCACCTGGTTGCCCGCTGACGTCAACATTTCCCAAAACTGCCCGGCAACATTGCTCAAAAAGTTACCCATTGTACTCTACCTTAAGGGCACATGAAATGAACAGAAGTATTTTTAAATGCAGAGTGTGGGAGCAGCGTGGCTCAGAATGTTGTTCAGCGTCAGCAGCTTGTGTCTGATTCGACATCGAGCCAAAGACGCCACCAGTTTAGTCCTGAACCTGCCACACAACCACAGCATGTGCAACCATTCACATCAGAGTGATATTTTGAATTATGTTTTAGTTTTATATTTTTTGCTTTCATTTAAATTGTAGTTAAAGTTTGAGTAATTTTATTGTGTTCGTGTCGTGTTTATTAGTTGTAGTTAAATGTCTATTTAGTTTTTATAAATTTTTTATTTCAGTTGTATTTTAGAACATACTGTAAAGTTAAACTAAAAGAAAACGCTGTAAAAAAAACAAAAACTTTTTTTAAAATTTCTGTTTACATTTTTTAATTTTCTGTTCTATTTTTTTTTCATTTAAAATTTATTTTAGTTTTGAAGTTTTTTTTTTTCAATGGTTTTAGCTTTAGGTAACTCTTCAGCCAGTGATGCCACCTGTCTAAATACATTTATGCCTCATAAAGTCTGCAAGCGCTCAGTTTCGTGGTTTAAATGCAGCTGTGGATTCAGCAGTATTTCTCTGTTCCAGTGAGTTTCCTTTATTTAGTCTGCTCAGTTGTTTGTCTTTTCTCAGGCATGATCATGAGCGGCTGCTGGAGGGCTTATTCTGCTCTCTGTGTTTGTTCTCTGTGAAGGTCAGATTCCTCTCGTGTCGCTGGGTCTCTGATGGGTTCAACGCTAATCGATCTAAAGCTGATACCCTTAGAGACAGGCACCCACACACACACACACACACACCACACACCCACTCCACTCCACACACACACACACACACACACCCCACAACACACACACACAACACACACACACACAGCACACATAAACCCACCACACACAACACTCATATGGAGGCAGAAATCACAAAAGAGATCTCACTTGTTATCTCAGATCTAAATAATGTCTCAGTTGTTTCTTCTAGACAGCAGTGAGATCAAATGGAGAGCAAATTTAAGACATTTTGTTTTCCTAGATGAATCTCACAATGCTCAAACGTGGACCAAAGTAACTTGTTTATAATATAGAATAATATAATATAATATAACCTGGCTGTTATACAACTTCCTGTTGTCAGTGTGCGTGGTGTTTTTCTTATTTTAGTGTATTGAGACTCCAATAGTCTCAATAATAAAACTCAAAAGGCAGTGTTTGTGTGTGTTTGTTTGTGTGTTTGTGTTTGTGTTTGTGTGCTTGTGTGTTTGTGTGTGTGCTTGTGTGTGTGTGTGCGTGTGTGTGTGGTGTGTGTGTGTGTGTGTGTGTGTGAGCGATTCTGGTGTTTGTCAGTGCGTGTAAATCTGCAATATCATTACCATTAGCATCAGCTCGTTTTAGCGTCTCTTCTGTTGTGTGTGTGTGTGTTGTGTGTGTTGTGTGTGTTGTGTGTCTGTGTGTGTGTGTGTGTATATATATCTCCTTAAGATTCAGAGTAACGATCTGCCAAAGCAGCAGTGGACAAACGATTCATCCTTTACAGCGGCTGCATTTCAGCCTCCAGTGTGTGTGTGTGTGACCCTCCATAAGTGTGTGAATGTGTCTGAAATAAATGTGCAGCAGAGCGTCTGTGAGTCTCATTGCACCATGACCATCAGCAGTCACATTTACCACCTGCTGTGCATTCTGGGAGTTTTTAGTCATTTATGGACTTTCTGTTTCATTAGGAAGGCAGACAGACCCACAGCTCACTCTCTCCACACACCACACACCACACACCACACCACACCTATATCACTCCCACAGGTTTGTTTTTGTGAAAAGTGGGACTCTCCATAGGTGTAACGGTTTTTATACTGTACAAACCGTATATACCCTCACAGGAGACTTTGTGCTATTTCAGATTTTCAATACACTCCATTCTGTGTGATTTATAAGCGTTTTGAAAAGTGGGGACATGGGGTAATGTCCTGAAAAGTCACCTTCTCCTTGTAATACCTGTCATACCTTTGTCATTATACACATGTATGTCCTCATTTGTCACAACAACTCGCTACACACACACACTCACACACACACACTCACACACACACCACCACACACACAGACACTCACACACACACACACATACACACACAGAGACACAGACACACACAGACACACACTCTCTCACACACACTCTCTCTCACACACACACACCGACACTCTCTCTCACAACACACACCCACACACCCGCACGCACACACACACACACAGACACTCTCTCTCTCTCTCTCTCACCACACACAACCACACAACACACACACACAGACACTTCTCACGCACGCCACGGCCACGACACACACACAGACACTCTCCTCACCACACACACACACACACAGACAACTCTCACGCACGCACGCACACCAACACACACAGACACTCTCTGCACACACACAACACACAGGCGCACGCACATCACGCACAGTCCCGCACACACACTCACACACACACTGCACGCACGCACACCCACCACACACACCACGCAAACGCACTCACGCACGCACGCACACACACACACACACAGCAACTCACACACACACACACACACACACACCACGCAACCACACACACACAGACACTCTCTCTCACTCACACACACACGCACACACACTCTCTCTCACTCACTCACGCACGCACGCACACACTCATGCACGCACGCACACACACACACAGACACTCTCTCACACACACACACACACACACACGACACGCACACACACACACACACACAGTCAGTCTCTCTCACACACACACACACAAAACTATTACAAATAATTTCAGTAATTTAAATAAAGATTAATAAAATAAAAATATTAGCTAACACTTAAAACGAAAAAACTTCTGAAGAAAATCAGAAAGGATGCCTAAACTAACTTAAATATAATTATATTTAGCTAACTTAAATAATACTCAAATTACTAACTAAAACTGACAGAAATAAATTAGACCTATATAGAAAATATATTAAAAAAGGCAAATTTAGAGGAGATCATCTGTGTAAATGATGAAAAACATCAGTCACCATCCGCCTTCCTTTAATCTTCATTCTGCTGATGATTGAAGCAATAACAAAAATAATACAGAAGCAGAACAACACGAGATTGAAAAATACTCCTTTAAACGTAAAACATTTCACAATATTCCCGCATTCTCCGAACCTCAGAACTGAATCATTCTGATGAATTCATCATTCAGCAGAACTTATATTTGTGTACCTTAAAAAGCTCAAAAGCAGAGGACGCACAAATACCTTTTATAGCTCAATTTCCCTGAGTGAGTAAAAAAAGAGAACCTAATTTATTTTTATTTCTTTTCTCTGGAGGATAGCGCTTGGAATTACATCTCATAAAGCAGGCGTCTGTCTCCCCGAGCGCAGAGAGAGAGCCGGGAGCTTTCCTTAAATCAGTCATGTGGGATTTGCGTGTGGCTGTTTTTAGTGGCTGCTGATCTTCAGCAGGTACAGCGGCAGCATCTGAAGGACTCTTGCAGGAACCGTGTGAAGGATGTGTGTGAGAGTGAAGATAAGGCTCTTATCGTGATTGACAGCTGTGATCTCCCTCTCCTCCCATCAGCCGTTTCCATGGCAACCACAAACATCCCATTCATCCGGCCTGACAGAGGACCGTCACTGTGTGTGGGCAAGAAATATCAGCAAATATGATCATAAATTCACTGAGAAGCATCTCTCTCACACACACAGAGAGTGTAAATATATGAGGAAATCTCTCTTTCTGGGACGTGATTCATGCACCAGTCATTAACCTTCTGATCTGTGACTCATTAAGCCATTAATAGTGTTTAAACATTTTAAATCTACAACACTGAACACAGGAGAGATAATTAAAACCTCAGCCGTTAATGAAGCTGAGATTAGGCTGTGCTTTGCTTAGTAGCTCTTGCTGAAGGGTGTTGGTTTAAAGAAGGAGCAATGATCGCTCAGATGATGTCAGGACTGTGGGTGGAGTCATAAATCTGGATAAAATCATGACGTTACAGCTGGGGTCCCCGGAGCCCAAGGGGGCCACAAGCGAGTGCCAGGGGGTCAGTGCAAATGTTTCCAAAAAAAGTGTATTTTTTCACATTTAAAAAAAAATTAAATAATTACATGACATAAATTACTAAATAAAATAGTAAATAAATAATAAATAATTCAAAAATAGATAAAACAAATTAACAACCAAAAATGGATTCATATACAGTAATAATAATAGATGCTGAACCCATGATGTCATCACTCTGGGCGGAGTCCTGAAACAGAGCTGATGATGTCATGCATGTGGGCGGAGTCACACGACACAGAGAGTCCAGTGATGGACGACAGCAGATGAAAGGAAAAAGAGAACTGTAAGCGGGGTTGACAGACGAGCACAATCTTTATCTCTCAAACACACTCATCTATCTGTTAGAAGAGAAGGAGCCCAGCGTGAGAAACGACTCAGTTTGGCCCAGAGCTTTAATCAGGCCATTTGCATGAGTGTCATGCTCTGGATCGGCTGCAGGCTGGTATTTACCGCGGTATCTCCGGCAGGGGAACCGTCGTGCTGCTCAAGGACAGAATCACAATGAACCCTGTGGATTTTCTGCTCAGCTAAAAAGCCTTTATCTCCTCCAGTGAGCTGCAACAATGCCACGAACCCGGAGACAACTCAGCTCCGATCTCCTCCGGACGTGTCTCTGCACTCAGAAACCTGATGAAAACTGATGAAGCCGCCCCTCCACGCCTATAAGTGCAGAGTGAGCCTGATCACGCCGTCTGTAAGGTCACCGGACCGATAAAGTCTCTGCCCTTTACAACCGAAGCCTGCTTTATTTGCATTCATTTGATCTCATATTCAACAAGAGGGAGACGGAATCAAACCAACCCTTATTTTTATACATATCCTCACATTAAACCTTGAAACACACACTTACTCCGTTCTTACATTATCTGCAAGCTGCAAACTGTCTTTTTAGTCTCGCACCTATTTAACCCTCTACAACCACCGCTCAGACACTTTACAGTTTCTCTGCAAAGACAAATCTATTGAACCATCAAAGACAGTGTTGCGGCAACAGAAATCAAGACTAGTTTTAAAAAGCACTGGGAGGGCGAATGCAAAACTGTGTGTATGTGAGTCACGTTTGTGTGTGTATCGATTGTGCGGCGTGGAGTTAAGACAGATTAAAGCAGGTTTTCTCAGGTGTGTGGTCTCGTGTGAGACATGCTCTCCAAACCGAAACGGCCACGTCAATATCACGAGCTTCAGTCTCAGTTCTGATCTCATCTGACTGTGCTGTTCTCAGAGCTCTCTGGTGCAAAATCAGCTTCATATAATGGAGAGTTCTGGTGCTTGATTCTGATTGGCTGAGCCACGTTCGAAGCTGCTGTAAAATACTCTACAAACACACACCTTTGTTTACGTTTGTGTGTTGCTTTGCAACCACTTTACTGATTCTGAGGAGCTACATTGTTTGGTGGAAGAGTACTGTTTTTATTAATATCATTACATAATAATAATGTTTATCACTAATACTATTGCTGATAGTCATGTGATGAAAACTCTAAGACTGCGTATTAAAGTTGGCCAAAATAAAATCATATGATTAGATATGAAATTCTTAATTCATATAAGATTATTATTTTATATTATTATTATTAAATAAAATATGAAATAAGAATATATTAGGCATTGTAAATAATATGGTACTGAAAATAAATATTTAATAATTTAGTATTTTATATTAAGTTTATAAAATACAATATTAAAAATAATAAATAAAGCTGTAAAATAAAATGTTATTAAATACTTTTTAAAAATTACAGTTAAGATTAAATAGTAATACTTGATTAATTCTTTATTATTAATAATGTATTTTAGTATAAAATTAAGTATTTATTTTACAACAGTAAGGTAAATAATATAATAATAATAACAGTTTTATTTACAATTGAACTGTCAAGAAAAACTAAAAGATTTAAAAATACAAGTTCAAATAGTACTGTTATTAATTTTATTTAATAAAGATAACGAACAACAATTTATTTTTACAGTTATACATTATATAATTTTATTTACAACTGCACTGACAAAATAACCTTATTAAATGCTAATTTTTACAGAATAATAGTATTTCAATAGCAATATTTTAATTATTTCATAAATAATAAAAGGTTTATTTTACAATTGTACTGTAAAAATTAAATATGATAAAATTAAAAAAATGTGATTGTAAAAGAAATTGTTTATATACTCATTTTTTGCAGTATAATAGTACATATTATTTAAAATAATAAAATAATAATGTTTTATTTTTTACAATTTGTTCTGCAAAAAATAGAGTGTTATTATTGACCAAACTACAGATCACAGGCATCCAAATATTCTTCAGAGACTGTGTTTGTATTTGGTGTGCGATCTCATCACGGCACAATGAGCTTTTGAAATTAACATTCAGCTCGACAACACTCGTCTGCATCTCATTAGCGCCTCTAATTAAGGTGCAAGTAAAGAGCCAGAGATGTTTGTGAGACATCTGTGATCCTGTCCTAACTCCTAATTCTGCTCATGAGCGCTGATGAACCGTCATACCTGCGGGTGACAGCAGATCTCAAACGAGACAAATCAGATCTTATTAATGTCTCAAACATTTCTCCTGAACAGAAATACGATTAAATGGAAAGTCTCCTGCTTCTCAGACGTTTCTCCTGAGAATAAGACTCAGATTTGAGTGTACACTCTTAAAAATAAAGGTGCTTCAAAAGGTTCTTCAAGCGATGCCATAGAAGAACCATTTTTGGTTCCACAAAGAAGCATTCAGTCAAAGAAGCATCTCTTTCTTACCTTTTTGTAATCTGAAGAACCTTCTTTCGCCACAAAGAAGCTTTTGTGAAACAGAAAGGTTCTTCAGATGTTAAAGGTTCTTTATGGAACCATTTAGACAAAAGGTTCTTCTATGGCATCGTGAAGCACCTTTATTTTTAAGAGTGTATATCTCAATATATACTCAAACATTTCTAACCAAATGATCCAGAGAAGCAGTTGAGCTAAAACTGATACTTAAACGAAAGATAAGTGAGAACCTTAAGAGATATGAAGAGTGATTTGATTGTCTTCTTCCAGATTAAGACTAGTCTTTCTCGTCTTAAACACAGAAGAACGCTATGAGGAAGGCAGATAATTTAACAAGAACATATTATGAAAAAGCAATGTTACCATTCATATTAAAAATTAGTTTAAATACTCATTAAAAATATTAAAAAGTTTTGTTTTTTTTTCAACCGGTGATTCCCTGCAGGTTTGCTGCACCGCAAAAAAAAATGTTTTCCAATCATTTTTTCCAAATGACTTAAGATATTAAGTCTTATTTTCTAAAAAAAAAGAAAATGCATCCAAATAAAGTGCTTAAAACAAGAAAAAATATCTGACAATAGGGTCAGAAAAATAATCTTGTTTTCCCTCTGAATTAGGGTTATTGTTGTCCAAACGACACTGTATATTTAGATTGTGTGGAAAAAAAAAATATACTATATATTTATAAGGTTCTTGTTTAAATCACAAGCTCACTTCATTTTGATAATTCATTCCGAAAACAAGACTTAAAAATGTAGTTCACCCAAAATGAAAATTTCTGTTATCATTTACTCATGTTGTTCTAAACCCATAAGGCTCATAAAAACACAAATTAAGATATCTTACATATGCTAAATACAAAACATGCACACGCTTCTGTGAATCTGTTCATCATATAAAGCAATCATATATTTCACAAGACTTGGATAACACTGTTTAATTCATTTTACGATGCCTTTATGACGTGTTCAGCTCTTCTAAGTTTTAGTTACCTGGACTCAAAATGAGGGACAGAAACTTCTCAGGTTTCATTCAAAATAAGATTAACCAAAGTCAAGGTTTTGCTTGACATGAGGAGTAAATGATGACAGGATTTTCATTGTTGGGTGAGCTATCCCTTTAATATCGTAACTCATTATGCTTCTCAAGTAAATGTAACTTGAATCTGTCTTAGTCTCTCGGGCACAAAGAGACTCATTAGTAACTTGTTGTTCCTCCACAGCGCTGTACGGCGCTCATTAAAGCAGTCGTCCCTCGGGAGAACCGGCAGATTAAATATTCTGCTAAAAGAACACAGTGCTCACAGATACTGACCGTCACTCGGGGACTACATCTGCAACGACGTTAACCAGCATGACAGAGACAGTGATCGGAGGAGGAACCAGCCCACTAAAACTTCATTAGAAAAATCATTTATGGAATGTTTTATTTCTGAAAAGTTACGTTGTTTACATTTGACTCCTTCTTTCAGAACATTCAGAAGTAACATTCCCAAAATGTTACAAAATGATCAAATGGAATGTTCCCTTAAAAGGGTCATCGGATGCCCATTTTCCACAAGTTGATATGATTCTTTAGGGTCTTAATGAAAAGTCTGTAACATTGTTTGGTTAAAATTTCTCAATGGTAGTGTAAAAAACACCTTTTTACCCTGTCAAAAACAGCTCTTTTCAGATCAAGCCGTTTTTGTAGCATTTTCCTTTAAATGTTAATGAGCTCTGCTGACTCCGCCCCTCTCTTCCGAGCCGCTCTAAGAGAGAGTTTACTTTAGCCGCATTCATCGTAAAACTTGCTAATTAGCACATTATTAGGAAAGGCGATTTGCAAAGATTCATAAACAAACATAATCCACTGTGTCTTCAGCAGCTCAGATGTCGAGAGTAAATGACGACTGCTGTTCATTATTACATCCAACAACAGAACACCTCAATCAATCAGGAGTCATTCTTGTGTACATCTGCTCCGGCGGTAAAACAATGGCGGACTGATGACAGTCACTCAGGGCGGAGCTAAGGTAAGACGCTACTGTCAATCAAACTATCGTGGGATGGGCCTGTCTGTGTGACGTCACTCAGGGCGGAGCTAAGGTAAGACACCAGTCCAGTCTGTGCTGAAACACTACTGTCAATCAAACTATTGTGGGAGGGGCCTGTCTGTGCATCTGAGATCGGCTCGATTTGAGAAAGGGAAAACCTTTAACTAGATAAAATAAAAACACTGGGTGGATTTTTATCATTAGAGTGGTTGTGTACACACACTGCCAACACACATTTCAGTTCAAACTACTTGTAAAAGTGCGTGTAGCATCCTATGACCCCTTTAACGTTTAACGCATAGCCACAAAAAGTTCTAAAAACATTTGAAATAAATGCATTACCTGAAAAACACACTTTTCTTCAGTGTAATTTGATCAAAGGAGGAACATTTGAGGAGCAAAAAAAGATTTTTATTCTCAGTATTTCTGGTCTTGTTTTCCAGTACACATATCTAAACATTTATTTACCGGAGATGCAAAGTGACTTAAGATATTAAGACCTGTTTCCTGACAATTTGATCAGAATGAAGTGAGTTTATGCTTAAAACAAGACAATATATCTGCTAATGTTGTCAAGGTTATATAAAGAAAATAATTTTTTTGCAGTGCATTAAAAAACAATTCATTAGACTGCAAAAAATGATTTTCATTCTCAGTATTTTTGTCTAGTTTTTAACGCCGTGCAACGCTGCTTTTCCTGACCATCTTCTGACATACACACACCAAAACACATCATATTAATAATCAAACACTGCAAAAATGATTTTATTACTTGGTATTTTTGTCTTGTTTTCCATTACAAAAATATAGAAATTCTTAATTCCAAAGGGGGGGGGGAAATTTTTTTTTTTTTGCTTTTAAAACGTAACTTAGTCTTGTTTTCAAAAATAAATATAAAAATTAATTGAGTTTATTATGGAAGCCTGTTTCTGCCATGGAATAAAAAATGAAAAAGGTATTTGCAACGTTTTACTCGCAATTCTAAGTTTATATCTTGCAATTCTGACTTTTATTCAGAATTATGAGGAAAAAGTCTGAACTGTTTAAAAATGTAAAGATTAAAAGTCACAACTATGTTTTATTTATTTTTAAATTCCGTGGCAGAAACAAGCTTTATACTCAAATCAAGAAAAATGTCACTTTGAATTAAGTTAGACATAATTCATTTAATTGTAATACGTTTTTCAGAAAACAAAACGTATTAGATATGTGTGATAGAAGACTAGATTATATATATTGAGGAAGAACATGATTTTCCCAAATATATTTTGGAAACCCACATTTTATAAGACATTTTAGGGCATTGCATCAACAAAATATAAAATCAAGCCATTCACTGCAAAGAAGAAAGCACAAACACACTCTACCTGGAAAACATTTGACAAAAAGATGATGAAAAATAGTGAAAAGAAAAGAAGATATGAAGCATTTGAAGCAGATAGACAGATACTTGATCTAATGCAAGTTTTTGTTCAGACATTGTCCAAATAGCTTACTTTTTGTGGTCAATGTAAATATAATTTTATGGAAAATCAAAATGTATATGCATAGTTTATTCAGATGTGACATATTATAACCATATAGTTATTTAAAATAATTTCCCAAAATCATTCATCTCAATTATCGGAGCAGAGATATTCAATACTACAAAACATCTGTGCGAAGCAAAACAAAACATCAGAGTAACTGTTCACTGATTAATGATGATGATCTAAAACACTTAAAAATGGTAATAATGTAACATCTAGGCTGCTGCAGGAAGTTGTTTACATATTTCAGGATGTTCAAAAATGACAAACAGATCGTTACTTACTCCTGATCACTGAATCTGTGAATGTCACCGCGGAAAGTCTCCACGATCAGACGAATAAATAAATCTGTGTCTGCTCGAGGAAACTTTTCCTGAACAAAAAGAGGCTGAAACTGGAGGCAGCAGAAGTTTATAGTGAGATGCAGGCGGGATTCCGTCTCCATGGCGACGGGAGGAGGCTCAGCAGGAGTGATGCTCAGAGCAAAGCACACGCGCTCGTCAGGAAGTTTTACTGGAGCTGGAATTAAAAGCTCAATCATTGATTTTGATAAAACCTCACAGAATTAGGCTACACGAAAACTTCCTCAGCCCGGCACGAGATGTTTAACTGTGTAAAAAGAAACGGTCACCACAACCTGAATAAAGCACTAGTGTGTTTAACTTTATCTTTCTTTTTTTCCTATTTAACTTTATAAATGTAAACACTGGTTTAGAGGTTGCAGGTTCGGTTTAATCTGTGAGGATCTGCTGCCATCTGCTGGACATGAACGGAAGCAGAGCTGAGGAGGAATGATCAAGATTTCCAACTTTGGTTGCCAGGCTGGAGTGAGATTTTGATGACTTAATCAATCACATGCCCCGATCCAACAATTTATTCAATTACCCATGCGTTTAATGTGTGGCTAGATGCAATTTATAAAACGTTCCCTATTAACTTTATTTAACCATTCTGGGGTGCGTTTCCCAAAAGCATAGTTAGCTAACTATGGTCGGTAGTTCCATTGAACTCTATTGGTAACGACGGAATTTACGAAAATAGTTGCTTTTGGGAAATGCACCCCAGATTAGTAGAGTTGGGTTTGAGTCCGAGTCCAACTAAAAACTACCGTTTTCAGTATCTTAACCTTGTTTTAACATTTAGAACTAGAAAAGGGCAATGTCAATTCAAAGTAAACAACAGCAAAACCTTATCTGCCATCGTGGCATTTAGATTTTTGATTTCACATCTCTCAAATTTAGTGTCTGCCTTCAGCAATTAAAGTCGTGTAACAGGGTTATGGGGATTGATTTCGGTATTGTGACCCATTCAGAGTGAAACAGCTTTAGAATGTGAACAATTAGAGCGTGGGACTTGATTTATTCATGTTACAGTAAAATGTATACGTTTAAATATGTTCCCTCCTGGTGGAATGACTGCTGGCCAATCCGTCTCTTAAAACCATCTTCAAGAAAAACGGATCTCAAAACACTATTGACCCTTACTCTAGCCACTGTCTATTTATTTTTCTATTCTTACTATGTTATTTAAAAAAGCTTAACACTAGAAATTCCCTATTCTTTTCTATTCTATTTCTTGTTTCTTTTCAACCAACGGCTTTATTATAAAAAAAGGACCCTTGAGACAGGGTTAAAACAGTTAATAAACAAATTATTGTATTTCTAGGTGGGAGGAGAATAGTCAAACAAAAAAGAACAAGACAACACATGTAAATTCACTGAAACGTACTCAATGGAATGCACACATGTGACTGAGACTAGTGCTGATCTAGTGGTCGCTGATTTTCTTAGGCTCAGCTGTGCGTGGATCGCGAGCTGTGTGTGTGTGGATTGAGCAAGGCTAAAAGGGCAGAACGAAAGTCTCAAAATTCAAATGAATCAAAAAGAATCGACTCAGAAGAGACGTGAATAAATGCACGCGTGTCGCCTGATGCACAAATGCACATTTCAATCGCTACATGCACAAATGATGATACATTAATACAAACTATAACATTTGTATTAACAAATATGTCTCTATTTGAACAAAACGCTGCACATTAATGTAATTCTTAACTCTGCAGACACTGGTTGAAAAGCATTTGTTTCAAAGTAGTGACGCACATTTGCGAATTTTTCAAACCGTGAACACGTTAATGAATTGCACTGGGCCTTGCTCGTTGGTAGTTGTGTGTGTGGGGGACGTGAAATGCTGTAAACTGCGAGAAATGAAGTGTCAAAATTCAAAGAAAACGATTATATCGATCGACCGAGATAGGTCAATTAGCCGCGTGGTCACCTGAGCACGTTCTGCACGTATTCCTTGGGCAGAGCAATTTATGATAGATTAATGCAGAACAGAACATTTTTATTCGCAAACATTATATTCGTATTTGTACAAATCGCTGCACAATCATTTAATCCCGAATTCCACAGACTCAAATTGAAAGGCATTTGTTTGTGGTTAGTAAGAAACATGAGGTCAGGTTGCATCTTACAGCACAAGATGCGCCAACTTCTATGGGCTTAGATCTCTGCCACAATTCTGTGCGCGAAAGATCATGTTTTGAGCGCACAAAAGTGCATTTTGCACGCGTGCGATCTGAGTAAATTCTGATTGGCTGCCTTGACAACCAATCACAACATTTTTTGCATTACCTCGACAGCAGAAGAGGAAATATACAGTGCATGCATAATTATTATGCCAGTTGATATTCTGATTATATTTTTTTCCAAGCACATTTTACCAATTCCAAACGACATCAATCTTAATAACTACTATTAATCTTGTATTTAATCATTTATAATTGATATAAAATTATTCATGAAGGCTGAAGTGAAAAAATTATTATATTCAGGTGTGCATAATTATTAAACAGATTTTCTTTTACAGATAAAATTAGCCAAAAAAAGAGATTTAACTCAGACTGAAATTCAAACTTATTAAATGCCCATGATAAATATTCAAAACTAATGCAATACTAGAAATTGCAAAGTTAAGGCATGACCATTGGACAGCTAAATGCTCATTGGGTCAGCAGGGTCAGAAAAAAACAGGTGGAGAATAAAAGATGCATGTTAACTGCAAAAGATTTAGGAATTAATGTGAAGAATTAGGTGTGAAACCACCAGGAACCCTTTAGTCTCCAGCACCACCATTTTCCAGAACTGCAACCTACCTGAAGTCTCCAGAAGTGCAAGCTGTCAGGTTCTCAGAGACTTGGGAGAAGTATAGAATTCTAAAAAATGACTCCTACTTAATAAGAATCACATACTGATGTGTAGTAAAATACTTGAAGACTGATATATATATATATATATAATTATATCTAGTATATATAGATATATATATATCTATATATTATATATATATATATATATGTGCGGAAGACAGATTTAAGTGAGAGAGGACCAGACACACTCTTGTATCACTGAAGAATTTATCTTACGGAATCTGGCAGTAAGTTTTGGGAGTTCATTTTTAGTCTATCTCGAGATTTTATCTGTAGAAGATAACCTGCTTAGTAACTGTAGTAAAGGCGTTTTTCACTTCCAGCCTTCAAGAACAATTATATATCGATTATAAGTGATTAATTACAAGATTAATAGTAGTTATAATTATTGGTAAAATGTGCTTGGAAAAAAATATAATCAGAATATCAACTTGCGCAATAATTATGCATGTACTGTATTTGTCCCCTTCTGCTGTCGAGGTAATGCAAGAAATGTTGTGACTGGTTGTCAAGGCAGCCAATCAGACTTGCGTGCGTTCAATGAAACCGTCTATATAATAATAGGTAGAATAATAGGTAAATGCTCAAATACATAGGTTCATACTGTCAGGTTGACATACAGGACAGCAACAGCAGAACCATTTAAAGCAATAATGGCATTATCAGGTCAGTAAAAACTTTATTAACTTACAATTAAATGATATTAACATGATTTGGAATTGGTCTATCAGGCTGTGATTTAGTGATAACAGTGAGAAATCCTGAATCATTGTAACTCTTAATTACATAAAGAGAATATTAGTACCATATCATATAATAGCAAAGTCTTTGGTTCTAGTCATTATGATACATAGTACAGTATACAGGTGTAGAATACAGGTCAACAAATATTTATAATCATGATTAAACTGTGCCTTTCAGGTCAGCTACTGTACATTGTCAACTGAGTGCTGTAACGATGTTACCTTGGTAATGCTAAACAAAACACACTGCAATGTTTTACATAAGTACTTTTCATGAAATAACATCAAATAAGTACATTTGTTTACATTTATTGATAAAGGCAAACTAAGTATAATATAATTTTAGGAATAATGGTCAGAAGCAGGAACAAGGAACTTACTGAACTCCTCTTCTTTAACTGGCCAGAACCGGATCTCATTCGTTAAAAGCAAAGGCACTTAAAAATACTCTCTTTTTTTGTGGTAATAGACAGAAAAAGGTCAATAGAAAATAAATAGGTTGACATTTTGTTACTAGTTTGGTTACAACCTATTGAAGCAATGTTAGACCTTTCTTTTCCACAGCCATGTTTGTCTCTCAGAATTTGAAGTCGCTTTGAAAAGCAGCAGCCTTCCACATCACTGTTTCTTCTTCTTTTGTGCTCCACAGAAGAAAGAGTTTTATGTGTTTGGAATGGCGTGAAGATGAGTAAATGATGACATGGAAATGGTCGCACAGATTTCTGAGTTTTTAAATGCAGTATTAGGTTACAATGCAGTCACACAATTGTGGTTGCATTCTCTGAGATCTAGAGAAATATACTGTATGTATACATTAATATAGTATGTCTAGTTAACCGAAACATATTATCTGATAAATTATTTTCATTTTATTTATATGTTTGTAAATGATGTGTAAATAAAAGTCATCTCTCTCTGTCAGATCTGAGGATTGTTCTAGTGGGAAAAACTGGAGCAGGAAAGAGTTCAACTGGAAACACTATATTGGGTGAAGAGTGTTTTCAGAACGCTGGTTCACTAGAATCAGTAACTAAAACCTGTGATAGTGGAGAAGTGAAGAATGGTGACCAGATCATGAAAATCACTGACACTCCAGGCATGATTGATACTGGAATGTCAGAAGAACAACTGAGTGCTGAGATCGAGAAGTGCGTCTACAAGTCTGCTCCTGGTCCTCATGTGTTCCTGCTGGTCATCAGACTGGATGTGAGATTCACAGATGAGGAGATAAACACAGTGAAATGGATTCAGGAGAACCTTGGAGAAGATGCTGCTCGTTACACCATCATTCTGTTCACTCATGCTGATCATCTGAAGGGTAAATCATTAGATGAGTATATCGAAAAAAGTAAAAATCTCAGGGCTCTTGTTCATTCGTGTGGTGACAGATTTCACTCATTCAATAATGAGGACATGAGGAACCGCTCTCAGGTCACAAAACTGCTGGAGAAGATTGAGAAGATGGTGGAGGAGAATGGAGGACAGCACTACACTAATGAGATGTATAAACAAGCCCAGAAAAAGATCAAATGGGAGGCGTTTAGATGAAGCATAATAGACTGGGGGGAAAACATGCTTAAAGTAGGAGTAGGAGCAGGAATAATAGGAGCAGGAGCAGGAATAATAGGAGCAGGAATAGGAGCAGGAATAATAGGAGCAGGAAAAGGAGCAGGAATAATAGGAGCAGGAAAAGGAGCAGGAATAATAGGAGCAGGAAAAGGAGCAGGAATAATAGGAGCAGGAAAAGGAGCAGGAATAATAGGAGCAGGAAAAGGAGCAGGAATAATAGGAGCAGGAAAAGGAGCAGGAATAATAGGAGCAGGAAAAGGAGCAGGAATAATAGGAGCAGGAAAAGGAGCAGGAATAATAGGAGCAGGAAAAGGAGCAGGAATAATAGGAGCAGGAAAAGGAGCAGGAATAATAGGAGCAGGAGCAGGAATAATAGGAGCAGGAGCAGGAATAATAGGAGCAGGAATAATAGGAGCAGGAACAGGAGCAGGAATAATAGGAGCTGGAGCAGGGACAGGAGCAGGAATAATAGGAGCAGGAAAAGGAGCAGGAATAATAGGAGCAGGAAAAGGAGCAGGAATAATAGGAGCAGGAAAAGGAGCAGGAATAATAGGAGCAGGAGCAGGAATAATAGGAGCAGGAACAGGAGCAGGAATAATAGGAGCAGGAGCAGGAGCAGAAATAACAGGAGCAGGAATAATAGGAGCAGGATCAGGAATGATAGGAGCAGGAGCAAGAGCAGGAATAATAGGAGCAGGAGCAGGAATGATAGGAGCAGGAGCAGGAATAATAGGAACAGGAGCAGAAATAATAGGAACAGGAGCAGGAATAATAGGAGCAGGACGCAGGAATAATAGGAGCAGGAACAGGAGCAGGAATAATAGGAGCAGGAGCAGGAATAATAGGAGTAGGAGCAGGAATAATAGGAGCAGGAGTAGAAATAATAGGAGTAGGAGCAGGAATAATAGGAGCAGGAGTAGGAATAATAGGAGTAGGAGCAGGAATAATAGGAGCAGGAGCAGGAATAATAGGAGTAGGAGCAGGAATAATAGGAGCAGGAACAGGAGCAGGAATAATAGGAGCAGGAGCAGGAGCAGAAATAACAGGAGCAGGAATAATAGGAGCAGGAAAAGGAGCAGGAATAATAGGAGCAGGAAAAGGAGCAGGAATAATAGGAGCAGGAGCAGGAATGATAGGAGCAGAAGCAGGAATGATAGGAGCAGGAGCAGGAATAATAGGAGCAGGAGCAGGAATAATAGGAGCAGGAGTAGGAATGATAGGAGCAGGAGCAGGAATAATAGGAGCAGGAGCAGGAATAATAGGAGCAGGAGTAGGAATAATAGGAGTAGGAGCAGGAATAATAGGAGCAGGAGCAGGAATAATAGGAGTAGGAGCAGGAATAATAGGAGCAGGAGTAGGAATAATAGGAGTAGGAGCAGGAATAATAGGAGCAGGAGTAGGAATGATAGGAGCAGGAGCAGGAATAATAGGAACAGGAGCAGGAATAATAGGAACAGGAGCAGGAATAATAGGAGCAGGAAAAGGAGCAGGAATAATAGGAGCAGGAAAAGGAGCAGGAATAATAGGAGCAGGAAAAGGAGCAGGAATAATAGGAGCAGGAAAAGGAGCAGGAATAATAGGAGCAGGAACAGGAGCAGGAATAATAGGAGCAGGAACAGGAGCAGGAATAATAGGAGCTGGAGCAGGGACAGGAGCAGGAATAATAGGAGCAGGAAAAGGAGCAGGAATAATAGGAGCAGGAAAAGGAGCAGGAATAATAGGAGCAGGAGCAGGAATAATAGGAGTAGGAGCAGGAATAATAGGAGCAGGAGCAGGAATAATAGGAGTAGGAGCAGGAATAATAGGAGCAGGAGTAGGAATAATAGGAGCAGGAGCAGGAATGATAGGAGCAGGAGCAGGAATAATAGGAGTAGGAGCAGGAATAATAGGAGCAGGAGTAGGAATAATAGGAGTAGGAGCAGGAATAATAGGAGCAGGAGTAGGAATAATAGGAGTAGGAGCAGGAATAATATGAGCAGGAGCAGGAATAATAGGAGCAGGAGCAGGAATAATAGGAGCAGGAGTAGGAATAATAGGAGTAGGAGCAGGAATAATATGAGCAGGAGCAGGAATAATAGGAGCAGAAGCAGGAATGATAGGAGCAGGAGCAGGAATAATAGGAACAGGAGCAGAAATAATAGGAACAGGAGCAGGAATAATAGGAGCAGGAAAAGGAGCAGGAATAATAGGAGCAGGAAAAGGAGCAGGAATAATAGGAGCAGGAAAAGGAGCAGGAATAATAGGAGCAGGAAAAGGAGCAGGAATAATAGGAGCAGGAGCAGGAATAATAGGAGCAGGAACAGGAGCAGGAATAATAGGAGCAGGAACAGGAGCAGGAATAATAGGAGTAGGAGCAGGAATAATAGGAGCAGGAGCAGGAATAGGAGCAGGAATAATAGGAGCAGGAACAGGAGCAGGAATAATAGGAGCTGGAGCAGGGACAGGAGCAGGAATAATAGGAGCAGGAACAGGGAAATAGGGAAAGCAGGAATTATGAGGCCTCATCCCCCTTTCAGCAGGAAACAGGAGCAGGAATAATAGGAGTAGGAGCAGGAATAGGAGCAGGAATAATAGGAGCAGGAGTAGGAATAATAGGAGTAGGAGCAGGAATAATAGGAGCAGGAGCAGGAATAATAGGAACAGGAGCAGAAATAATAGGAACAGGAGCAGGAATAATAGGAGCAGGAACAGGAGCAGGAATAATAGGAGCAGGAGCAGGAGCAGAAATAATAGGAGCAGGAATAATAGGAGCAGGATCAGGAATGATAGGAGCAGGAGCAAGAGCAGGAATAATAGGAGCAGAAGCAGGAATGATAGGAGCAGGAGCAGGAATAATAGGAACAGGAGCAGAAATAATAGGAACAGGAGCAGGAATAATAGGAGCAGGAAAAGGAGCAGGAATAATAGGAGCAGGAAAAGGAGCAGGAATAATAGGAGCAGGAAAAGGAGCAGGAATAATAGGAGCAGGAGTAGGAATAATAGGAGTAGGAGCAGGAATAATAGGAGCAGGAGTAGGGGAGAGTAGGAATGATAGGAGCAGGAGCAGGAATAATAGGAGCAGGAGCAGGAATAATAGGAGCAGGAGCAGGAATAATAGGAGCAGGAGCAGGAATAATAGGAGCAGGAGTAGGAATAATAGGAGTAGGAGCAGGAATAATAGGAGCAGGAGTAGGAATAATAGGAGTAGGAGCAGGAATAATAGGAGCAGGAGTAGGAATAATAGGAGTAGGAGCAGGAATAATAGGAGCAGGAGTAGGAATAATAGGAGTAGGAGCAGGAATAATAGGAGTAGGAGCAGGAATAATATGAGCAGGAGCAGGAATAATAGGAGCAGAAGCAGGAATGATAGGAGCAGGAGCAGGAATAATAGGAGCAGGAACAGGAGCAGGAATAATAGGAGCAGGAGCAGGAATAATAGGAGTAGGAGCAGGAATAATAGGAGCAGGAACAAGAGCAGGAATAATAAGAGCAGGAGCAGGGACAGGAGCAGGAATAATAGGAGCAGGAGTAGGAATAATAGGAGCAGGAACAGGAGCAGGAATAATAGGAGCAGGAAAAGGAGCAGGAATAATAGGAGCAGGAGCAGGAATAATAGGAACAGGAGCAGAAATAATAGGAACAGGAGCAGGAATAATAGGAGCAGGAAAAGGAGCAGGAATAATAGGAGCAGGAAAAGGAGCAGGAATAATAGGAGCAGGAAAAGGAGCAGGAATAATAGGAGCAGGAAAAGGAGCAGGAATAATAGGAGCAGGAAAAGGAGCAGGAATAATAGGAGCAGGAGCAGGAATAATAGGAGCAGGAGCAGGAATAATAGGAGCAGGAGCAGGAATAATAGGAGCAGGAGCAGGAATAATAGGAGCAGGAGCAGGAATAATAGGAGCAGGAGTAGGAATAATAGGAGTAGGAGCAGGAATAATAGGAGCAGGAGTAGGAATGATAGGAGCAGGAGCAGGAATAATAGGAACAGGAGCAGAAATAATAGGAACAGGAGCAGGAATAATAGGAGCAGGAAAAGGAGCAGGAATAATATGAGCAGGAGCAGGAATAATAGGAGCAGGAGCAGGAGCAGGAATAATAGGAGCAGGAGCAGGAATAATAGGAGAAGGAGCAGGAATAATAGGAGCAGGAAAAGGAGCAGGAATAATAGGAGCAGGAACAGGAGTAGGAATAATAGGAGCAGGAACAGGAGCAGGAATAATTAGCGAGAGGAGCAGGAATAATAGGAGCAGGAGCAGGAATAGGAGCAGGAATAATAGGAGCAGGAGTAGGAATAATAGGAGTAGGAGCAGGAATAATAGGAGCAGGAGTAGGAATGATAGGAGCAGGAGCAGGAATAATAGGAGTAGGAGCAGGAATAATAGGAGCAGGAACAAGAGCAGGAATAATAAGAGCAGGAGCAGGGACAGGAGCAGGAATAATAGGAGCAGGAGCAGGAATAATAGGAGTAGGAGCAGGAATAATAGGAGCAGGGACAGGAGCAGGAATAATAGGAGCAGGAGCAGGAATAATAGGAGTAGGAGCAGGAATAATAGGAGCAGGAGTAGGAATAATAGGAGTAGGAGCAGGAATAATAGGAGCAGGAGTAGGAATAATAGGAGCAGGAGCAGGAATAATAGGAGCAGGAGCAGGAGCAGGAATAATAGGAGCAGGAGCAGGAATAATAGGAGCAGGAGTAGGAATAATAGGAGCAGGAGCAGGAATAATAGGAGCAGGAGTAGGAATAATAGGAGTAGGAGCAGGAATAATAGGAGCAGGAGTAGGAATAATAGGAGCAGGAGCAGGAATAAGAGGAGTAGGAGCAGGAATAATAGGAGCAGGAGTAGGAATAATAGGAGTAGGAGCAGGAATAATAGGAGCAGGAGCAGGAATAATAGGAGCAGGAGCAGGAATAATAGGAGCAGGAGCAGGAATAATAGGAGCAGGAGCAGGAATAATAGGAGCAGGAGCAGGAATAATAGGAGTAGGAGCAGGAATAATAGGAGCAGGAGCAGGAAGAATAGGAGTAGGAGCAGGAATAATAGGAGCAGGAAAAGGAGCAGGAATAATAGGAGCAGGAAAAGGAGCAGGAATAATAGGAGCAGGAACAGGAGCAGGAATAATAGGAGCAGGAGCAGGAATAATAGGAGCAGGAGCAGGAATAATAGGAGCAGGAGCAGGAATCATAGGAGCAGGAGCAGGAATAATAGGAGCAGGAGCAGTAATAATAGGAGCAGGAGCAGTAATAATAGGAGCAGGAGCAGTAATAATAGGAGCAGGAGCAGTAATAATAGGAGCAGGAGCAGGAATAGTAAACTACATTAATGAGATGTATAAACAAGCACAGAAAAATATCAAATGGGAGGCTTTTAGACGAAGCATAATAGACTGGGGGGAAAACATGCTAAAAGTAGGAGCAGGAGCAGTAGCAATAGTAGCTGTAGCAGGAGCAGTAATAGCACATTGATTAAAATAATAGTAATAAATATACTAATAAAATAATAGCAGCATTAAAAGGGAAACAGGGGCTATAGGGCACAGTTATTCTGATTCAGTGACAAAAGATCTTATGTGAATCTATACATTTGATTATTTGAAGAGACATGTCAATTCAGCTTGAAAAGCTGGCATGAGTTGTTTGAGATAATTAAACTTTCTGAGTATATACAGTATATTATATATTGATGATTTCATCTGTTGTATTATGACTGTTAAAAACATGGAAATTAATCTATCTTTTTTTTTAAACCTCCTAAACAAAAAAATTCTTATCCTCGTCTGACACAACTAATTTATGGAGGAAAACAAACAACTCCCCCCCCCCCCCACCACATAAATCTAATTTCAGATCAATGGGTTTATCTGGTTTGTTGAAACAGATTGCACATGGCACACTGTAAACTATTTCTTAGTGTACTTAACTTTTTAAGTTATCTTTTTACTTTGACTCAGTTAAGTTTTATTTACTTAGAATATTAGGTATTTCAACTTGACTAATTTAGTTATTTGAACTGATAAAGTTTAGTTGGAATTACTTTATTAAAGTAGAGTGAGCTGACTTTTCAGACCAAAGTTCATGTTAATTTGACCTAATCTGGTTTATTTTCATAGGTCAGCCAAAAAATAATGATTTCCCATTTAAATTCCCAATTCCCATTTAAATTCATTTCTGCAGCTGATATCAGCCGTTGAAACATATTAACTGCAAATAAATCGTATCAATTACATTTTTCAAGATCTCAGCAGAGGATGATTAAACAACTCCAAAAACAGCATTACCATCGTCACCTATTACAGACCAGTTTGCCTTAATTTCTTTCATAACTTGTTTCTGAGAATTAAAAGAAGTTTAGGTTTTCTAGTTGTCAGGTTATTTATTGAATATGTTTCATCTGAAAACCAGTGCAGACCAGATGTGCCATTAAACACCAGTGTGTCAGTGGCTTCTGTGCATAAGATCCCATGCCATTTAATATTAATACCACTACTGGATGCACACGTTTCAGGAGTGATATCCGCATTTAAACATGGGATTCAATCTGGAAACTGAAAGACTGCTCAAAAATTGCTAGTAAAATTTCACAAATAATTACAAAGAAAAGGCATCTTACACATTGAATGTTGAAGTAGAAAAAACTAAAATAGTGCTTTCTTGTCAAATATACTCCAGTAATCTTCAAGTGACAAAAGAATATGTTTTCACAATTTTTGGAAATTCCAGTTTCCAGTAAACTTTGTGCTGTGTTTTCCTTTTTTGTCTTTTATATTCATTTATTCTTCATTCATTCATTTATAATCATGTTATTACTCCATTTAAGCATATAAACCTTTATAATAATCATTTAAATACTAATTTCATTCATATATTAGTTATATAGTTACTAGTATTATTTTAGTATAGTTATATAGTTACTAGTATCCATTGTTGTTTAGTCGTATGATGTGTGGTTTCAAGCGCTGTTTCTTCTCTTCATGAATAAGAGATAAGAGGAATGTTTCTGGAAACTCAAGGTTTATGGGATGTTGTTGTGAAGCAGTTTTGGTAAAACACTACTTGTTGGATTTGTGTCTGAGCATTGAAACATACGCAACTACTATTCAATAAACTCTGCTCATTTTTTTAATCATCATTACTTTGTCTCCTGCTTCTGCTCTCCACTGGCTTTGCTCAGTCAACTTCTTGGCTGATAGAAGACCGTTCGTAGAGTTTTGGATACCAGACAGTCAAGACTTGCTTTTAAAGGTCCCCTGAAATGCTCAGAAACACGCAGCGTTACTATGTGTTGACGTCATTTTAACTGAAACAGGAAGACAGGGCGGGACATATCAAGCAGCCCCGCCCCTTTTTAAAATAGCCAATAGCGTTAGTTTATATCACAGCTTGGGCTAGAGCCATTTAGCTCCGTAAAGCTGCATTTGACAGGGTTTGCCAGCCACAATCTCATCCATATTGCCATAAAATATAGCATTCTGTGTAGAATTCAAATAGCTCCGATACATTTTGTGGTAGGCGCCGACTCGCGCATGTGATCCGCTCCGTGCTATCGTGTCTCTGGACCGGAGCAGAGTGTGTGCGGTGCGGTGGTTAGCGGGACACAGCGCCAAACCAGACTTCTTTTGTTCCTCAATGGAAAGCATATTTACCCTGTCCCCTTTATAGTGCACTACGTGCCATTCACTGTACAGAAAATACTAATTCTGTGGACAAGTGACCGATTTCAGCCGCGGCTTCAGCGTCTATTTTATATTGTAGGGGGCGGGCGCTTCGGATTCTAGAGAGCATTTGATTGGACAGAAAGTTTGAAGTACAATGTGACGTCAAAAAAAATCGCTGAGCCGTTTTGGCGGAAGTGACGAAAAATGCAAGCTTTGGATGCTTATATCTTCTAAATGCAAATTTTGTCACTGTTTTGGAGCACACTGCCTTATAGATGACCTTAAGACTAACATATTGATACTAACACCCAAAAAACTTTAATTTTGATTTCATGGGGACTTTAAGTGGTTTTTGGTATTAGACAACTTAGTTGACTAGTTGTTCTGTTACCAGACATTTTCTGGGCTGGATCTCATATTTCTGGTGTGGATGCATGATAATTTACAACTGAATTTCAGTGTGAAGTCCATTTAACATAGGACAGTAGGAGACAACTAAAACATAAAATAGAAATTAATATCTATATTAATAGAATAAGAATAGAGAGAGCGAGTATAATTTCTTAAAAGTATATTATTTACAACTTTTTTTTTCAGCAGAAGAACAAAAACAGTGCATGAATTAACACAAACCTCCATTAGAGTGAAGTATATATATGGCAAAAATAGAAAATAAACACAATAAGCCATAAAACATGAAACATTATGTAGTGTAAAACATTCCCACACACACAGGTGACACAGCGGCTTCTGGAAAGTGAATGCGACAACATAATTCACTGTGCATGATCATTAGTTTCATGTAAAACTTGTGTAAGTCTATATAAGTCTATATATCCTCACTGACAGAAACATGTGTGTGAGAGACTCCTGTAATGAAGACGGGTCACAGCCTTCTAATGAAGAAAAGCGGATCTCTTATCAGAAAGACTGAATACTGAGTGGCTTCATTGAGAGGCCAAAAGTTGCATTATTAATAATAAGATTCTATGACACACACAAACACACACACACCACACACACACACACACACACACACAAAGAGTCCAACCGCATGATGCATAATACCGAACAATCTGTCTGACTTAAAAACAAAAAGACTGTAGTAAGCAGTTAAAAAATGATAAGATCTTAAATAATTTTTTAAGAAGTTGCAAAAGTTTTCTGCACTCAGTATTTTTATTTTGTCTTCCATTACAAATATAGGAATAGTTCACCCAAAAAAAGAATAATCCACAAGTAAACCACACCACTCCAGTCCGTCACTCTTAACATCTCGTGGAGCCAAAAGTTGAGTGTTGTAAGAAGAAACAAAATACATCAAGCCGTTTTAACTCAAACGTTGCTTCTGGAGTCTGGAAATACGAGAGTTCCCCATAATAATCCAGTGAGAAAGTCCATCTCCTGTTGTCTTCTCACATGAAAATCCTCCGACATATTTGTTTAGAGCTGTTTTAAACGCTGCTTGATCTGTGCAGAATGCTCTCCTGATTCACACCAGAACACTTATTTATGAGTTGTTATGGATTATGGACTCAATGTATTTTAGTTAAAAACGTCTTAATGCTGGATGTGTTTCAGCTTTTGTCTTCTCCAGATGGACTGGAGTGGTGTGGATTATCCCGTGCACTTGCTCTTAATCAGCACGTGTTCCCTGGACTCTCCCCATTTGACGGCACCAATTCAAGGCAGAGCAACCATTAATGAGACCATGATGCAATGCTACATTTCTCCAAACCTCATCTACTTTCTCATCTGCATCTCGGATGCCTGAGGATGAGAACCTTTGTGTAAGCACATTTTCATTGGTGGGTGAACGTTCCTTTATTTTTTTTTTTTTTTTTTTTTGTTTTTTTGAAATCGGATATGTTATTTTAAAGGAAAATGACTCTTGGTTTGTTTGTTTTTTTTAAATGACCAAAATTAGGTGAATTTATGACATAAACAAGAAAAAATCAGCCAATGGGGTCAGAAAACTAATATTGTTTTCCCTTTGAATTAAGTTGATTTTCCTGACCCCACTGGCAGATATTTGTTCTGTTTAAGCATAAAATCATTTTGATACTTAAAAAAAATATATATCTTAAGTCATTTTGCTTCTCAAGTAAATATATCTTGATTTAAGAATGTTTAGATATTTGTACTGGAAAACAAGGCAAAAATACTGGGTACGAAAATAGTTTTTTGCAGTGTGAATTTATGGGGTTTTATTGTGTCAGTAAAAAGTGGACAAAAACTCAGCAAAACATGGATAGTGGAATATGTCAAATAGTCCAATTAAATATGGCGTCTGCGCTCTACTCTCTCACCTGACTGTCACACCAATCAGTTCAAGGTGCTTTCCCGATGATGAGGATGCTCATGAGGAAGACCATGATGAAGAATATCCACATGAAGATTCGGTCCATCACCTTGGCGACCTTCTTCCATTCAGCCACTTTCAGGCACGTGGCCTTTTGCTCGCGGAAGCAGCTTGCGATATATTCAACATTCCGGACCAGCTTCGGGTCGCACCCGAGAATTCCACCGCTGCAGCCGCAGTAAACACTGGGGTCAATGGTCAGCGTGAAGGCAGCCGATTTGTCGTCGTCGGGACAGCAGGGGGGCGGAGCTCCTTTCGCTTTCTCTTTGGGATGGAGCTTCTGGTTCTGGTTCTGACCGTGGAAGGACTCGGATTCCTCCCTCTGTCCGAAAGGAGATGCGCAGCTCTCGCCAACCTCATAGACGAAGAAGATCTTGGACATGTAGTCGATGATGAGGACTTTGGCCCAGTACGGCACTGGTTTGGCCTCGGCTCCACAGAAATGAATGTTCATGATGAAGATGGTCAAAGCAGTGGACGCTGTGACCATAGTCATCGTCGCTACGTAGTATTTACCTGACAGAGAGAGACGTCAATCTCTTTTTTGCTACATTTTGTCTGTGTTCAGAGCAGAAAACTAGAGAATTAAATCAGAATTCAAAATTAATATGTAATTAATTAAGAAATTACTTTATGAAATATGATGAAAACTTCAGATTTTTATACACTACCGTTCAAACGTTTGGGGTTAGTAAGATTTTTTATGTTTTTGAAAGAAGTCTCTTCTGCTTACTAAGGCTAGAATAAAATTGTGAAATATTATTACAATTCAAAACAGCTGTTTTCTATGTGAATATCTGTTAAACTCTAATTTATTTCTGTGATCAAAGCTGTATTTTCAGCATCATTACTCCAGTCTTCAGTGTAACATGATCTTCAGAAATCATTCTAATATGCTGATTTGCTGCACAAGAAACATCTCTGATTATTATCAATGTTGAAAACAGTTGTGCTGCACAATATGTTTGTGGAAACTGTGATGCATTTTATTTTTCAGGATTCTTGATGAATAGAATGTTCAAAAGAACAATTTATTTGAAATATATATATTTTTTGTAACATTATAAATGGCACTTTTGATCAATTCAATGCGTATCAATTTTCTTAAATTAAGTCTTACTTACCCCAAACTTTTAAATGGTAATGTATGTGGCATTTAAATTCTTCTTCCTGAAGTTACACACTAGTTGAGAGACTCACCGATCAGAGGAACGCTCTCGGAGGGAGGCATGCTCTCTGCCACCATCATCTGGAAGACGGTGAGCGCCAGCAGAACCGTGACGCCCAGCGAGACCTTCTCGCCCGAGTCTGCGGGCAGGTAGAAGCCCAGAGGAGCGAGGAAGGAGATGAGGAAGCAGGGCAGCAGCAGGTTAAAGATGTAGAAGGAGCTGCGTCTCTGCAGCAGGAGCGTGTAGGTGATGTCGGGATACGGATCCGAGCAGCAGCCGTACATGATCACGTTCTTAGTGGCCGGCATCCCGTGACATTCCCACTCTACGTTCTCCACGAAGTCCGACAGGTCTCCACTGTCCATCCCCATGGCGATGTCCACCTGCAGGAGACAAATGGACATGAAAACACATAGTCTCGACTATTTCTGATTAACTCACCCCTGAAATGCAATTGGCTGCTTTGCATGTCAGTCTTCCTGTCTAATTGTGTGATTCTTGGCCAGCAAACTGGAATAGACCATATCTTCTGAACACTAGGTGGCGCAGTCTTCAAACTTTTCAGGCACCTTCAGGACACACTGACGGTGATTTCCACCAAATTTTGTGCCAATACGTCAAAGTGTTAAATGCTTAAAGGAACAGTTGACACAAAACTGAAAATGTGCTCACTCTCGGGTCAACCCGAGATTAGGATGAGTTTGTTTCTTCATCAGATTTGCAGAAATGTAGCATTGCATCAGTGTCTCAGCAATGGATGCTCTGCAGTGAATGGGTGCCGTCAGAATGAGAGTCCAAACAGCTGATAAAAACATCACAAGTAATCCACAGCACTCCAGTCCATCAGTTAACATCTGGAGAAGACAAAAGCTGAGACAAATCCAGCATTAAGACGTTTTTAACTAAAATATGAGTCCATAATCTATAATAACGCTTCCTCCGGTGAAAAAGTGCATCTGCTGTTGTCTCTCACATCAAAATCCACCCATTGGTTTAGGAGCTGTTTAAAAAAAACAAAAAAAACGCTGCTTGATCTGTGCAGATTTCTCTCCTGATTCACACCAGAACATTTTTTCACTTTTCATCTGAAATAGGTCATATTGATATTACCTTAGAAGTTAAAGAATTACGCTAGAAAACCGCACGCTTCAAGTGATGCCATGCTACATTTCTCCAAATCTGATGAAGAAACAAACTCATCTGCATCTAGGATGACCTGAGGTTGAGCACATTTCCATTTCTGGGTGAACTGTTCCTGTAAGTCTAGTTTTCTGAGATTAGACAGCTAACCAAAATATGTTCTAAAGATGTTTTCCAAACATTACATTTAAGATGCAGAAACTTTAAAATTTACAGTTTCCACATGTTTTTTGAACATTACATTGAATCATCATATTACAGAAAAAAAATTTCAACTGTATTTGTTGATTATTAAATATGCATAAAATACGGCCTTTAAAGGGATAGTCTACATGAAATTAAAATTATGTCATAATTTATACACACCATAATTTAGTACTTGATTTGGTGTAACTAATATGTTATAAATGTCTTTATTTGCATGTTCATTGTTCAAGAGATTTGCATTAAAAAAAAAGGTAAAAGGTGTGTACACCTGGTTTCCATTGTAGGTCCATGAGCCGAAGGTCAGGTTGCACTGCTGGCTGTCGAAGGGAAAGTAGGAAACATCCACCACACAGGCGCTCTTAGTGATGGCTGGAGCATCCCACGTGATCTCGCCGTTATACCGCAGAACCACATTAGTGTCCACTGGCCCGGAGAAATCATCATCCGCCCTGACAGACAGAGGATACAGAGAGTCACTGCTCATTCCTCACCGGAGCTCTGGAGAGACGTCAGTGGAAGAAGAACAGGTGTGTGTGTGTGAACGTACGGGCGTACTTGTTATACAGCACCAGATCCGGCCTCCACACGAGGCTGCTGGGAATGCGAATCACCTCCAGACCATCATAGTCCTCTTTACTCCACTTCAGATGAGCGTCGTGCCACGTCTGTCTGATCCACAGATACGCGATTAACACCTGGTTCCTCTCGTCCACCACACACACACACCACAGACACACACACACCACACTCACAGCATAACACACACACACACACACACACACACAACACACACTACACACACACACACACTCACACTCCACCACACACCCTCAGCGCATACACACACACACACACACGCCCGCATACACACACACACACACACACACACACACACACACACACTCACGCACTCACTCACACACTCACGCACACACACACACACACACATCACCACATACACCACTACACACACACACACACCACTCACGGCACTCACTCCCCCCCCTCACACACACACACACCCGCCCACACACACACCCACACACACACACACACACACCCACACAACCGACGCGCACACACACCCACACACACACACACTCACACACACATTCTCACACACACACACCCACACACTCACTTCACCTCACTGCCACCACGACACACACACGCACGGATGGGCTCCACACACACCCACGCACACAACACACCCACACACAACACAGAGATGGGCAGTTTGTTAGAGAAATTCACATGAAAAATTTAACACGACATTTCCTCTGTGGTTAAATTTTTTGCCATGTGACCTAAAATAAATATCTGACACGCCTTCAGGTTTCTTGCCAACTAGCTGCCCATTGACTCTGAATTATAAAAATGAATATAAATGGGCTCTTAGCGCTTCTGGTTCCGGACTTACAACCTTAAATGCTGGCCCTTCCATTTAATTTTAAATCTTTGTTTGTTTTTTTCACTTTTAAAGTATAAATGTGAAGTAGACTATTTTGTTAAATAAGTTTGTATTTGGATTTCAGGAGCACTGAACATTTTTTTGTAACTACATTTAAAAAAATGCAAAACATAAAACTTCCATAATAACCAAATGGCATGAAACCAAGGTTTCTCATAAAAGTGGTATATCCATGCGCACAGTAACACTAAAACAAACAAATAGAGAGATAAATAAATAAACCAGCCAATGAAGTAGAATTTTACTTTTCACTTTTTAAAATAATTTTATTATATAAGACGAAATATAAAGAAATTCTGGCTAATTTAACATTTGAACACTTAAAAATGAGAACAAATTCAAGAGAATAAAAAGTGCACATTTGTCCCTCTTTCTTTCTCTCACAGCCACACCCTTCACACACACACACAGTCATGAATTTATCAGTTTATGTTTGGCACCTCTAAGTGTACAGAAATGTGTTGTGTTACACTGAGTTAGCAGTAAAGAACCACCTGCCATCATAGCCTGTGTGATATATCCATCGTCTCTCTCTCACTCTCCCTCACTCTCAAAATCTTTTTGTCTCTTTTCTCTCGTCGTCATCAATATCACAGCAGTCTGAGTGTCTTCTGCTCAACTGAGCCTTTAGTACAACATATAACAACTCTACTTATATTGTGTGTGTGTGTTTGGTGTGTTTTGGTGTGTGTGTGTAGTGTGTGTTTGATGGTGAGTGTTTGTTTGTGTGATGGGTGTGCGTGTGTGTGTGTGTTGTAGGGTGTGTGTGTGTGTGTGTGTGTGAACTGACCATGTCTTAATCTGAGACAGCGTGACCTGCAGGGTGACGTTGAGGGATTTGTCCGTGTCGTCCACCGGTCGCAGAGCACTGGAGTAATTCTCCATCAGATCATTCAAGAGCTTGTGTGCGAATCGACCCTGAGCGCAATGCAGCTGCTGACACAAACACACACACAACACACACACACACTCACACACACACACAGTCTCACACACACACACACTCTCACACAACACACACACACACACACAAAAACACCCACACTCACACACGCATGCACACACACACACACACACCCCACATACACACACACACACACACACAGAAACACACACAAACACACACACACAACAAACACACACACACCCACACCCAGAGAGAGAACCACTCCCACACACCACCCCACCCACACACACACAAACACACAGAGAGACACACAGACACACACGCACACACACTCATTCACTCACTCACGCACGCACACACTCACGCACACACACACACACACACAATCTCTCTCTCACACACACACACCCACACACCACACACACACCCACACACACACAGCCCCCCCCCCCCCACACACCCACAACAGAGAGACACCTCACACACACACACACACACACACACACACACATCACACACACACCCCACACAGAGACACACACCACACACACACACACACAGAGACACAACACACACACACACACACACACACACACACCCCACGCACACACACACACACACACACACACACACACACACACACATAGACACACGCGCACTCACACACACACACCACACCCACACACACACACCACACACACACCCCCCACACACACCACACACACACACAACACACGCACAACACACCCCCCATCACACACCACACACACACACACACACCCACACACAGAGAGAACCACACAAACACACACACACACAACACAGACACAACACAGACACAGAGACACACACACACACACACATAGACACACACACACACATAGACACACAACGCACACACACCACACCACACACACACACACCACACACACAATAGCGACACACCATAGCACTCACACACACACACACACACACACACACACCCACACACACACCACCACACACACACACATATGAGAGAATCCATCCGATGATCAAGCACATGCCTTAAAAATATATCAAAAAAAATGGCCAAAAATATATTTTGCAAAATATGGTTCAAAATCTACCAATATATTTTTAATAATTATAATATAAACCTGAATACAATCAGCAAATAACATCCTTTATAATGTCCAAAAAATACAAGATTACTATAATATTAATATATAAATACACTAATACACTGATATGCAAACTTAAACATTATTTTCATTGACTGTTGTGATCTCTATCCATCCTACATTGCATTTAGCCTAACAGTAAGATTGAAATTATTTGCTTGGCCCTTGAAATACAGTTTGAAAAATAGAATTTTTTTAACTATCCATGTTCCATTTCAAAACGATATTTCATTGCGCTTCACTGTTTACAACCTATATTTAGCTGAACGTGAGAACGTTCTGGGGCGAGGTTCTATAACAAACCTTCTTCCATGCAGCAACATTAACAGAACATTCATTCAAAGTTATTTGGTCTTTAATAATGCTCTTAAAACGTTATCACAAAAACATTATTTCATAGATTGTTCATAGTTGGGCGCTTGTCTAATGTTTTTTAAATGTTACTACTTTTTACAGAACGTTCAGAAAACATTCAAAAGTAGCATCCCCATACAAATGACAGAATGGAATGTTCATTTAACGTTCGCATAAACAAACAAAAAACATTTCGAACGTTCAGAAAACGTTTAGAGAACGTATTTTTGTCAGCTGGCAACAACCTATTGCTTAATTATCTACCACATTGGTTAACCATAACCAAACCAGACTGGAATTAATATTAATGTATAATCTGGTAAGAATAGCCTATAAATATGAATGTGAATGTCTCACCTTCAACAAGCAACAACGCAGAGAAGAAGAGCATCTCCATCAGGCGCCGCGTCCTCTCCATCACCCGATCGCAGCTCATCCGCCTCATGCAGGACAGAAGGGATCTTCATCCAACGCACCGATAATCCCGCTCAGTTCTGGCCCGTTACGCGCAGGCGTTCCGGACACTGGAGCTGCGGGTGTCGCGTTGCGCGCCGGGTAACCAGACGCGCCGCTATTCAGCTGTCAATCATGCACGCAACAGGTGGGCGCGCGGACAGGTAACGGAGCTGACGCGGGGATGGAGACCGAAATGACACCTTTATCATTACATAGCGTCCTGAACTGACACGGGAGCGAAATGCAATCTGGGTCATTAGTCTCGTGCGCTTTTGGCACCGGGTTGAGTTTTAGATGTGAAAAGCGCGTTAGTCCCGCCGTGAGATCTGGATGAGGGTCACACGATCAGGGGACGGAGTTTATCCATCCTTTCAGCGCCAAGCTACGCATCGAGCCAACAGAAACGCGACAAAACGGACGGAAACCCGAGAGGCGTGATCAGTCTGGACTGGAACCAGAGGACAGGAGCGGACCAGAGCAGCACTAACACGCACTGCCATGCTGCCATCTGTGAAAAGAGAGGGTGATACTGTGGTGCTTGGTGCTGAATGATGCCAAATATAAATACGCCACTTAAAATTGCTTCACGACGGTAATCAGTCAATCCATATTTACATACATACATAAATACCCAAAAATATTATCACTGTGCACTCTAAAAAATGCTGGGTTAAATGCAACCCAGTGCTGGGTACAATAGGGACAAACCCAGCAATTGGGATGTTTTGACCCAGCGGTTGGGTTACTACACAGAAGGTTAAACATTTAACCCCCGCTGGGTCAAAACAACCCAATTGCTGGTTTTGTCCCAATTTTACCCAGCACTGGGTTGTATTTTACCCAGCATTTTTTTAGAGTGTACTATATATAAAAGCACACACCCCAACACACACACACAACACACACACACATAACACACACACACACAAAACACACACATCCATATATTTGTTTGGTCAAAATTTGACAGTACTTTCAGAACACACCACCCATTTTTACATTACTGAAAAAACTTATTCATTTTAATGGTAAAAAGACAAAAAATGCTACCACCCCACCGCAACAAAAAGAAATAAATATAATATCAAAAATAGTTAATTCGTTAACTGCAATGTGTTACTTTGTGAAAATTACTAGGCATTTCTGAGTGAAAACTGTTTAAAAATATTTTTCACTGTACGGTGAAAAACTTTTATACAGGTATAAAGAAAAGTATTAATACATAATAGTATTAACATTATATTAGTTAATATACATTATATCTTTTTTACTGTAAATTTCAGCCCTCCCTACCGCTCTTTTTTTGAATACATTTAATAGATTATTTTATTTATTGGTTACTTTTAACTTGGGATACTGATTCATATAATTTCACATTCATAAACATCTGAAAAAAAAACCAATACTTAAGACATTAGACATAACCAAAATCAGTTCAACTTTCACTCTAATTATAATGAAATGTAATGCAACTTATAAAGTGTTACTGCTCTTATAGTTACATTTTTGCATATTTTTATCCATTGCACTGTAGCTTCTTCTTCAGTTCTAATAACATATTCTCTCTCTCTCTCTATATATGAAGCCATTATCTGTCTACATTATTATATACTCAGAGAAATGTTTTTATGAATGTTTTTGCGCTCTCAGAAGCTGCAGTCAAAACACAGATCATCCAAACATCACGTGCTCAGCCATGAAACTGGTGTTTATTTCACTATTCCACAAAGCAATAATAAATAAAGGCATTGCCCCATTGCTTTAATTTATACAGACTTTAATAGCTTTATTTACAGATGAACTCTGGTCTTTGCTATATTTGCGTGAGTGTGTGTGTTTTCCAGTCTTGACTGTTTAGCATCTACGAGTGAAGGAACCACTTCACTGTCTGTCTGACACTCTGGAGTCTAAAAATGCAACCCAGATAAAAGGGCCAATGATTGTGCAGGAGGGAGAATGACCGCAGTGCTGATTGGACGTGTGCATGAGGGGGCGGGGCTAGAGTCCCCGACCTCTGGACAATCTGAAGGGGAGATAAAATGGGAATGATGATTGATTTCTTAAGAGAGAGAGAGAGAGAGAAAAGGCACATCCAAACCAAAATAAGTAAACAAAAGAAAAGAGAGGAGAGGAGAAAAATGGTCAGTTCACCCAAAAATTAATTAATTGTAAATTTTACTCACTCTCATGTTGTTCCAAACCTATCGAAGCCTGTTTCTGCCACGGAATATACCAATTTAAAAGGTAATTGCGACTTTTTATCTCGCAATTCACACTTTTCCCTCACAAATCTGAGTTTATATCACGCAATTCTGACTTTTTTTCTCAGAACCACGCAGATATAAACTTGGCTGTTCTGAGTACAAGGTCAGAACTGTGAGTCAAAGCTAAGACTGTTTGAGAATATAACTAGGAATTCTTGGGACAGACGATTCAGAATTATGAGACACAACCAGAATTAATGATACCCACTCAGATTAGAGACCATTCAAGAATTATAGACCAAATTCAGACTATGAGATTTACCCCCACACCTGTCACCCCCCCCAAACAGTCCAACCTCATAATTATGAGACAAACTCAGAATTATGAGACCAATTCAGAATTATGAGATACAAACTCAGAATTATGAGACAAACTCAGAATTATGAGACCAATTCAGAATTATGAGACCAATTCAGATCAGAATTTGAGATACAAACGCGAATTATGAGCACAAACTCAGAATTTAGATAAAGTCAGAATTACGAGATATAAACTTAGAATTATGAGACAAACTCAGAATTATGAGACCAATTCAGAATTATGAGACACAAACTCAGAATTATGAGACAAACTCAGAATTGAGATATAAACTCAAAATCGAGAGATATAAACTCAGAATTGAGAGGGTGAAAAAAAGTAAGATTGTGATATAACTAGGAATTCTGAGACTACTTCCAGAAATTCTGAGATAAAACTCCTGATTTGAGATAGAACTCAAAGAAAACTCAGACTTGTGAGTATTATTAAAGAGAAAAAAATTCAGACTTTTGTTTACAGAACTGCAAGAAACAAAGTCCAAATTTATTATTATTATTTTTTTTTAATTTAATGGCGGAAACAAGCTTCCACACCATTCTGCAATATACAAGGAAAGCCAGTTCCTTTGTACACAGAAAGAGCAGCGTGAACATTCAGCTAAACGTCTCCTGCTGAAGAAATGAAGTCAGACAAGTTTAGAACAACATAAAGATGACGGCGTTCTCAGTATGGGATGAACTAATCCAAACGGAGGAATGGCAAAAGATGGATAAAGAAAGAGAGCGAGAGAGACAGAAAGATGAAGGTAGTGTGGACTGAGGAGGAGATTTGGGGGTGGGATTGGGTCAGATAAGGTGCTTTGACCCCTCAGGTTGGACTCAGTTGCTAAGCAACAGTTCTGTCGCCGTCTCCACGTCCCAGGATTTCGACGACAACGCCACTATTACTGCGTTCTGAGGAGAAGAAAAGATCCAGACGTCAGTGATTGTGAGGGAGGTTTCTGATTCACAGGCTGCGTCACATTTGCTTTCCCTCATAATAATAGTGTGCACAATTACATTAGAGCATCCTGAAGCACAGCACACACTTTCTGGTCAAATCTTTCACACAGAAGTGCAACAGAGAGACGTGTCTGTGATGATTCTCCTTCAACTTGGAGAAAGACTGCAAGAAATGTGATGCACACCAATGTATGGAAGCTTGTTTCTGCCAAAAAAGGTAACTGCAACTTTTTATCTCACAATTCTGACTTTTTCCTTGCAATTCTGAGCTTATTTATGTTTATTAGAATTGTGTGACACAAACACAGACTTGGGAGATATATACATTTGCAATTCTGAGAAAAAAATAATTGTGAGCTATAAACTCAGAATTATGACTTTGTTTCCATAAAATAAAAAAAATGGAATAAAAACTTTTTATCTGACGATTCTGACATTTTTCTCAGAACTGCGAGTTTATTTCTTAAGATTTATAGCTCGCAATTTAGACTTTTTCTGTAATTCTGCGTCTATATCTTGCAATTTTGAGATATCAAGTCAGAATTGTAATATATAAACTAGAGATTAAACAATTTTGGGCCGAAACATTCAGGATGCACTTGGCTGAAAACTGAAAATGACTTTTTTAAAACGTATTATTTTTCTCAGGAAAGTGCATTGCACATTCCCTATATTAACACTGAATGTCAAAAATAAATAAATAAAAATACATAAACACATAAACCCATCATCCAGTCATATTCCATTTAATTTGATTGTAGAATTGTTTTAATATTAAACATTTTAATGAATTTAAAATTAAATTAAAATGTCTAATATTAATACAATTAAAACCCAAGCACCAAAATAAAAAATATATTCAATAATCAATTAATTAATCAAATTTATTTAATCAGCACTCAAATAAACATTTTATGATTGCCAGTTTTTATTGCACCTTTTTTATAACCGAATCATGTTTCTACCTCTCCATTTTTTACTCAAAATTAGAGATTCATAATTTAAATTTTGGGCCGACCGAACATTTAGGATGGGCAACTTGCCAAAAATTAAAATGCATTTTTTTTTAAACTTGTTTACTTTTCTCAGAAAATGCCTTGCCCATTCACTATATGAACCTGTATAAACATGTCACAACTAAATAAATACATCTACATAAAATATTCTAGTCCACTAAAGAAAATATTTAATTTTATTTGTCTATTTTATTAATATTAGACATTATTTAAATTAAATTCAGTAAAGTCTAATATTAATACAATGAAAACCCAAGCACCAAAATTAAAAATGTATTTAATAATCAATGATTAATCAAATGTATATCCGCACACCCAATGCAACGGAGTTAAACATTTTAATTGCACAGTTTTTATAAATCATTTTTAGAATCATATTTCTACTCCAGTTTGTTGGTGAACTATACACTTTTAAACAATGGCTGTATTAATTTGATTTCAAGACACAGATACATTACATAATGAAGACAACACTAACCGGTAATACAAATATCTAACACGGTAATTAGTGTGGAAATTCAGCAAATGCTGCTCTAGTTATTTCTTCTAGCTAAATAACGAGATATGGTCATTGAATGTCTTTCCTGAGGCAAATATAACGTTAAGTTACAGAAATAAAAAATTGCTGTTCTGGACGAACATTTTTGGTAGCCGAAACTTTGGTGCATCCCTAACATAAACTCAGAATTGTGAGGGAAAAAAGCTTGAATTGTGAGATAAAAAGTCACAATTACCATATTTTTATGAAACGAGCTTCCATACAAATGCAATGTAAATTTGCGTGTATATTACTCACTTTATCAAAGCCCATCGCACAGAGTTTGTCTATTTTGCGAGTGTAGTCTGGGCTGGAGACGGGAGCGCCTGCGTAAACATGTGACCAGAGTCCAGCCGTCTGTTTGAACATCTCTGGGTTCTGTTTATACTGCCAGACAGGAAGTAAAGAACAGTAAAAGAGGAAGTGACCACAACAACCTCAAAACATGCTATTAACATTAGCTAGTAATTATGTGTATAGTTGCTGCCTCTTTTTCTAGCAGATCACTTTCTGAATTGTGTTTGCGCTGTCATTCACATGTGAAACTATGATGGTATTTAGGCTACATGTTTATAAAAATAAGTCTCTTCTGCTCACTAAGGCTGTATTTATTTGATCAAAAATACAGTAAAAATTGTGAAATATTATTAAAATTCAAAATAACTTTTCTATGTGGATATGTGTTAAACTGTAATGTATTTCTGTGATGCGCAGCTGTATTTTCAGCATCATTACTCCAGTCTTCAGTGTCACATGATCTTCAGAAATCAGTGTAATATGCTGATCTGCTGCTCAAGAAACATTTCTGATTATTATCAATGTTGAAAACAGTTGTGCTGATGAATATTTTATTGGAAACTGTGATGCATTTTATTTTTCAGGATTCCCAGATGAATAGAAAGGTCAAAAGAACAGCATTTATTTGAAGTAGAAATGTTTTCTAACATCATTAATGTCTTTACTGTCACTTTTGATCAATTGAAAATGTTTGCTGCTTACTATTAATTAAAAAAATTAATAAATAATCAAATATTGACCCAACCTATGTTCGAACAGTGGTGTATTTACCTTAACAACATGTTGCCGCTGTTTTTTATTTTATTCATAAACTATTCATAAACAGTAGATCAGCACAGCATTTTTACTCTGAAACGTGCAGCACTCACATTTATTTCATTGCTTTTTGAAGTTTAATAATCACATTATAATGTACCGCGATTCCTGTTTTTCCATCCCAAAATGTAAGACCTCGTGAACTGATAATTAAGTCCTGGTTTCACAGACAGGGCTCAGATTAAGCCATAGTTCAATTAGGACACTTAAGTAGCTTTTATAGACTGCCTTAAAAAAAAGCACACTACTGCTGTGCTCTTGAGACACATTGAAATTGTGATTTATACATCAGCTGAAAGCTGAATAATAAGCTTTCCATTGATGTATGGTTTGTTAGGACAATATTTGGCCGAGATACACTATTTGAAAATCTGGAATCTGAGGGTGCAAAAAATTCTAAATATTGAGAAAATCGCCTTTAAGTTTGTCCAAATGAAGTTCTTAGCAATGCTTGTTACTAATCAAAAATTAAGTTTGATATATTTACGGTAGGAAATTAAAAAAAAATATCTTCAAGGAACATGATCTTAACTTAATATCCTAATAATTTTTTGAATAAAAGAAAAATCTATACTTGTTACCCATACAAGTATTGTTGTCTTGCTACATATCCCCATCGACTTAACACGCTTCTTTCTGTGCTGCCAGGGAAAAAAAAAACACATATTTTACGATCAGGGCATTGCAGATTTCTTTCAGTTAAAACCGCCCAGACATGCTTTATCACTGAGACTAAGGCTTAAGGGTCCATAGGGATCCCCTTTTCTTTTCCACAAGTTGATGTGATTCTTTAGGGTTTTAATGAAAAGTCTGTAACATAGTTTGGTTAAAATTTCGCAATGGTAGTGTAAAAAACACCTTTTTACCCTGTCAAAAACAGCTCTTTTCAGATCAAGCCGTTTTTGTAGCATTTTCCTTTAAATGTTAATGAGCTCTGCTGACTCCGCCCCTCTTTTCCGAGCCGCTCTCTGAGGGTCTGTTTACTTTAGCCGCATTCATCGTCAAACTTGCTAACTAGCACATTATTAGAAAAGACGATTTGCTAAGATTCATTAAAAAAAACATACTTCTGTTGGTGAAGCTGGATCACAAATGATTCGCGCGAACATAGACACATTCATGTAGATCGGGGGTGCATTCCCTTCAAAAACAAACGTAATAAACTGCGTCTTCAGCGGCTCAGATGTTCATTATTACATCCAACAACAGAACACCTCAATCTTAATCGGAGACATTCTTGTCTTCCTCTGCACCGGAGTCGACTCAATGGCGGACTGATGACAGTTCATTCAGGGCGGGTCTAAGGTAAGACACCATTCCAGTCTGTGCTGAAACGCTACTGTCTATCAAACTATCGTGAGAGGGGCCTGTCTGTGTGATGTCACCTCATGTGGAGCTAAGGTAAGACGCCATCCATCTGTGCTGAAACACTACTGTCAACAACTATTGTGGGAGTGGCCCTGTCTGGTGGTGCTGTCACTACTCCGGTGAGGCTAAGATAATACACCAGTCCAGTCTGTGCTGAAACGCCACTGTCAAACTATCGTGGGAGGAGCCTGTTTGTGTGAGGTCACTCAGGGGTGGAGCTAAGGTAAGACACCAGTCCAGTTTGTGCTGAAACACTACTGTCAATCAAACTATTGTGGGAGGGGCCTGTCTGTGTGATGTCACACGGACAGGCATCTGAGATCGGCTCGATTTGAGAAAGGGGAAAGCATTTAACCAGATTAAAAAAAAAACACTGGGGGGATTTTTATCATTATAGGGTGGTTTGTTTACACACACTGCCAACACACATTTCATGTAGCATCCTATGACCCCTTTAATAAGACATAATAAGTGACTTTTGTTATACCATTTAAGATATTTAAGACCTTTTATGCCCTTGAGTTTAATCAAACTAAATGTAAGACATTTTACAGACCCTGAACACCACAGGAACGCCATTTTTACACCACTTTTTGTCGCACATTCCCCCAAACATCTACCTGATTGGCAACGACTGCGTCCTGTGGATCATCTGGTTCAGCGGCGGCCAGAAGAGCCTGTAGAGACAGTAAGACTGTTCGGAGGGTCATCGCCGCCGCCCTGAAACACACACAGCTTCAGCTCCAGCGCAGTTCACTTCTCTACTGTGCGCTCAGTGAGATCTTACCACTGGTCCTTCAGGATGTCCAAACAAATGGCACCTGTTACTGAGCTGATGTTGGGATGCCAGATCTTCGTTATAAACCGAACCTGGAAAACATCAGCGGACAAGTGCCAGAATTAATCTGTGAGTGAAAGTTAAAAGACATGTTAGTCAATAGCAGAGGTGAATCTCACGATTTCAATTCAGAGAGTCACTATGTGAGTACAAAATGATTCTTGATTCACCAACAGTGAGTTTTTGCCGTATTTGGTTTTTAAAAATTGTGATTCCTGCACAAACACATTCATGTCACCTAAAGCAGTTATTATAGTTAATCTTAAAACCTATAACTATAAACATATATATGATATTTTTTTTTTGTTACTTAAAATAATAACATAACATAATAAATAAATATTTATTTTATTTCAGCTAGTTGCCAATGACACCTTCTCATTTTCATTTATTTTAACTTCATGTACTAAATAAATAAAACTAAATAAAACCAAACAAAAACCTATAGCCATATTTAAAAAAAAATAATAAAATTGCAGACAACACAACAACACAACAAAACAAGGCATATTTCCATTTTATTCCGTTAACTTGCTGTACTCAATAACTAAACTAAAATTAATACAATATTATTGTAACTATATAGACATATTTAAAAATAACAAAAATTGACACAACACCAACATAAAACTACGCATATTTCTAATTTTGTTTTTTAACTTGGATGTACTCAATAAATAAACTACATACAATAAAAAGAATTTTACAAAGCTATATAGAACCCATTTTAAAAAACAAAAAAAAAATTAATAAAATTGACAAAAACACACACACAAAACCAAGGCATCATTTATCATTTTAATTTTGTTTAACTTGATGTAGTAAAATAACTAAAACTAAAATTAATAGATATATTGTTTAAAACTATACAGATATAAAAAATAAAAAAAGAATAAAATTGACACACAACAAAAAAAACAAGGCAATATTTCTAATTTTAGTTTAGTTTAACTTGATGTACTAAAATAACTAAAACTAAAACAGAAATAAAAATAAAGCTAAATAGAAACATTTAAAAAAACTAATAAAAATGACAAAAACACGACACAATTTCTAAAACTAACTAAAATGAAAGTGAAAACAGAAAATATAAAAATAAAATATCATTCAAAATATTAACATATGAATGATACTAAAATAGCACTGGCCTAAAGTGTACTATGCATAATATATAAAGTGTTTTCTTTGAAATGTTGTGAAATAAAGCTTGTTCAGCCTTTTTGTCTTCGCTCCTGCATGCATTTGTTTGTACAAACACACAGCACTAGTCAACAGTACTCTAATATCACAAAGCATGTAAACACGGCCTCACATGTTTCTAAGCAAGAGTCTGTAACCGCAAACCCAGTTTAACTAGATTAGCCAGTATTTTGAGCAGCAGATCGTCCTCATCATCGTCTCGTTACTCACCTTTGGCGGATTAAATGGATATGTCTCTGGAATTTTTATTTCTAGTTGATATCTGCCACCTGCAAAACAAGAAAGGACAGAAAGTCATGCAAAATAGAAAAAGAAAAGCATTTTTTCAGTGCATTTTCTCATTTCTGACTATTGGCAAGTGTGGCATAACATTTGGACGTGTTGCAGATGCAAAGCATGTATTAAAACTGCAGTGCAGATATCGTTAATAGTGTTCAGAAACAGTTCAGAACAACATCTTTTCTCTCACCTTCATAAGGCGTGTCTGGCGGTCCGGCGATCTCTCCCTTCAGTTCTGTGAAATTCTCATCCACTAAATCCACCTTGATTTGGTTTTTACTCGTCTGTGAAAAGAACATGTCAAGACCTTTACTCAACAGAGACACAGTTTCCAAATGTAAACCCATTCCACAGAATTCAGCCAAACTGAGAGCAGAAAATGCCTAGAAAGTCTGCCCAGATAGCACACATATGTCTGCAAGATGTCTGTTTAAGATCGCTTCATCTGGAAAGCATCTGCTGTGTACAAACCTCTAACAGACGTCTGTAAGATGTACATTTTACATACATTCTAAATCATAAACATCTTAAAGACATCTAATAGACATCTGATAGGAAACGTCCTGTAGACGTATTGCAGATGAGCAAACACTCTATAAAATACGTCTTGCAGATGTAATGCAGACGTCAAATAGACGTCACTGTGATGTACGTGTGCTATCAGGGGAATGTATGTAAAACTGACATCTTAAAGACATCTTCTAAACGTCTATTTGACATCTGATAGGAAACGTCCTGTAGACGTCTGCAAGACGTATTTTTTAGAGTGTTTGCTCATCTGCAGTACGTCTACAGGACGTTTCCTATCTATGTCAATGGACGTTTAGAAGATGGCTTTTAAGATGTTTATGATTTAGATTCTTGAATGTACACCTGACATCTTAAAAGACGTCCTATCAGATTTTGTACACAGCAGAGGAGCGATCTTTAAGCGACCTCTTGCAGACGTACCTTTGCAATCTGGTCAATGTTTGGAAATCCAATTCAAAGTTAAGTTTGGAAAATGGAAAAAAACCTGACCAATTAAGGCAAAACCACAAAAACTTTGCACCCTGAAACCCACAATTCCAAACCCATAAAGTCCAAACCCCACAAGCTAAACCACAACTGTACCCAGAGTGCACAGTAACATCTCAAGAGTCTGTGAAGAATCGCTTCATCTGGAAAGCATCTGCTGTGTACAAACTTCTGATAGACATCTATAAGATGTCAGTTTTACATTCAATCTAAATCATAAACATCTTAAAGACATCTTCTAAACGTCTATTTGACATCTGATAGGAAACGTCCTGTAGACGTACTGCAGATGAGCAAACACTAAAAAATATGTCTTGCAGACGTCTGTAGGACGTTTCCTATCAGATGTCAAATAGACGTTTAGAAGATGTCTTTAAGATGTTTATGATTTAGAATGTAAAACTGACGTCTGAAAGATGTCTATGATATGTTTGCGCACAGCAGATGCTTTCCAGATGAAGCGATCTTTAACAGACCTCTTATCTATTTACATTATACCACATAGTACTTTTTTAAAAACAATATTATGTGATGGTTTTGGTACCATGGTAATACTAAACTTATTTGTGGGTGACAGCTGTGACAGCAAAGTCACACTGACAGCTTACTACAGTATGTTATACCCAATTGTACACCAATAATGTGAGTTTAATAAGTATTTAATGAAGGATCTGAAATTATGCTAAATGCAGTTAATCTGTGCTGAAGTTTTAATGTTAAAAGTTTCACACAACACTCAACACACACACACAGTAGTGCATTATCACACGCATTCTTCACAGTACAAACATTAATCAGGTGATTTTAATGAAAATGCATGTTCGTACAATCATAATAACTCATAATTATATCATGCTACACGATGCTATCAGACCACAACCTCGATAAAACTACAATACAAGTTAAGAAACCCATCAACCTACATAGATTACCCCAAGTATTAACCGTCGAGAGTCTGAAAATATTATTTAAATGCCAAATGTGATGTTTTAAGAGTGCATGTGTGTGTTTATGAAGCACTGGCCTTCAGTTAACGTTAGCACGCGGCTAATGACACTCACACACACACACAGACCTTTATTACAAACACAAGCACACAGCAATACACAGCAAATCACTGTATCAGCACAATCAGCACTCTGAAATCGATTAAATAAGCACGTTTGAAGCTCAGAGCTGTGATTCTGTTCGGCGGGGTTGGACTCGTTTAGCAATGCGGTTCGGCCTGGACGGGACACACATCCCATAATATTCCCCCAAACCACCCATCTGACAAACCAAGCACACATTAAGCTGCATTATCCCAATGCACGAGCCGCATCTCAGCCGCGTGTGTGTGTGCTTCACAGCTGATCTGTCCGTCATTTGAATGCATTAAATGCACATGCGTGAGTCATGAAGCATGATTGATTGACAGCTGTCATGTGAAACGCACGCGCGTGTGTCGGTGTTAAACGCACCTCTTCGCTTTTCAGGACCTCTTTAAACTCCCGTTTGATCCGCTGGACCGCGATGTTGGCCATGCTGTTCATACACACACACACACACACACACACACACACACACACACACACACCACCACACACAGGGGGGACAACACACACACACCACACAGCAGCACACACACTCTCTCTCATCTCCCTCATCTCCCGTCTCTCCTCTCCCGTCTGTCGGTCTCTCTCTCTCTGTGTGTGTGTGTGTGTGTGTGTGTGTGCAATATGGTACAGTTTATGGACGTGTAACTTGGTATTGGCTCCTGATTATCATGCACAACCTGTAGATTACAGTATATTGCATTTATGCCCTTTGCTCAACTATTTTGTTTGTCATGCTTGATAAGAAACAAATGGAGAAAAGTAGAGGATGCCAGGACTAAGTTATTAAAAATAACATAGGGTCATGCATAGGCAAAATCAATGTTTATTTTTTCATTCACCAATCAGTTTTTTAGATTTCAGGCTATTTTTAGCCAAACTTTGCACAAAGATGATTCTCAACTATGTTAAGATAAAAGAGAATGATTTGATATAATATTGTTTAGAATATATGCGTAAAATGTCCATAAAGTGGTATTCCCATTCTATACAATGTATCTATAGATTGCATCTAATTTGCATATTAATGTGTTCTTGTGCCAAACCATAATGAAGAAGAAGTGTAATGATGGGAGTAATAACTTGGCATAAGAATATCTCATATTTCATAGGAATGTTGATCTATATTTATTTTGTTGTGTTTCCCCAAAATGCCTGATTAACAAGGCCGTTTGGTCGTCTGCAAATACAGTGTAGATCAAAAAGTGTATTCCCGCCCCGGTTTAGACAAAAAGTCGTATTTAAAAAAAACGTCTTTGAAGACCCCGAACATTTTTCTGAGATGTTTCTTTATGACAAACAATTTGAAAATGAGTCGGATTTAACTGATAATTAGGCTACAAAACATTATCACATTTCCATCAGAGTGCTGATCATTCTGTCAATATCAGTCATATTTAAAGACCAAGGAGTGTTTATGATCAAACCTCCTGAGAAGCCTGAATGTGCTCTGAACAGGACATCCAGACCTAAAACTGTGGCATGTAGAAACTCACTCAAATATAATGTCCTCTACAGAGGACAGAAGTCTATGCCTGAGGATAAATGTGTTAACACATTACAACTCTGATATACAAGGGGCTACGGTGGGTCTGAGCAGGAATAATTTAGCCTGGCTTTTATGCAGCATTGTGTCTTTACACTCAATTTTAAGCGGGCAAAGAGCAGCCTTAACTCGAACCAGTGTGAACTCTTGAACTTTTAATGCATAAAACAGCAATAAACTAATTCATAAGCAGCTTGTTTTGTCTGTGTACCCACAAGAATATGGCGTGCATAAACATTTGTTTTTATGTATTCTATTTACTGACATTAATAATCATGATTGCATAGCAATAATCAACAATAATGAATTTTGTTTTTATCTTGCAGCCCTCTGTAAGTTTTCTGTAAGTTCTTGTTATTATATTTATAACATTTTTGTAATTTTCATAATTTTTATTCATAATTTATTAAAAACTACATCAATTTCAAAGCATCGTGCAATTGTTGTATAAATGTATTTATGCCACATTTAAGCAGCTGAGTAAATAAACATGTCAGAAAGATGCTGATTACGTTTTATTGGTAACAGCCTCATTATTCAATTAACAGGGAGTGTTCTTACTCTCATTAATGTTTTAAAAAAAGTATCTAAATGTTAGGACAAAACGCTCTTAAAGTAATGTTTATGTAACATTCTTATAACTGTATTCATGTTTAAAGTTCGCATAACGTTGAGAGAAAACGTTCTGAGATCAGCATTCTCTGAACATCCTGATGCTATTTTTACTTGATGAACGTTCTGTGAAACGTTTTTGCAACCTTTAAATAACATTCTAATCACGACAAGAAAACTGGACATTTGAACGTTCTTAGAATATTAAAGATAGGTGTTCAAATAATGCCATATTTTGTAATAAATGATGCCAGTGGCTGTAGACAAATACACAGATAAGGCCATTAAACTGACTGACTGGGCCTTAAACCTGACATTATTTCACTCTTGCATGCGACTGCATAGGGCTCTCGTTTGGTCTGCTGTGTTTATAACGTATTCTGACTGAAGACTGAAGTTCACCTAGTGCTGCTTGGACAATAGGTCAAGAATTGCAACATTTCAAGACACTGGAAGAATTTCAAAACACGTGTTGTGAAAAAGTGGAGTCATTGTTGTGCTTAAAGTTTATCAAGCGATGGTAAGCATATCTTGATCATTTTTCAGTGAGTCATGGGTCAGCTGTCACAGAAGAAGTTGGGTCATTACGGTTTGTTTGTTTTGCACCCGCTCAAATCACTGGCATCTTTAGAAAACTCTATAATTAGTATGTAAACAGCAGAGATATAGCTTATATCATACAGTTTAATGATGGCAAATGAGAAGTAAACTGACACAAGTAAATGCACTATTATAAAAACACTTCATATTTACTCAAAATTCACCTGAATATTTGAAAACAGTTGTTCTGGTGTTTAAGAGCTAACAGGGAACGTTCTTGAACACACGTTCATAAAAAGTTATGAACAAACGTTATTCCAGTAACTTTAATAGAATGTTTGTTCAACGTTCTCTGCTCTTTAATAATGTGTATAGATGTAAACACAAAAACATTGTTCATGGAACATTTCTTTCCCGAATCATTTTAGCATTCATTTAATGATTTTTACATTAATGATATTTCAGTTTTTCTTTTTTAATAAATCTGCAAAAATGTCAACAATTCTGTGTTTTTCTGTCAATATGGAGTGCTGTGTTTACATTAATGAGGAAAAAAAAAAAAAAAACTTAAATGATTTTAGCAAATGGCTGCAATATAACAAAGAGTGAAAAATGTAAGGGGGTCTAAATACTTTCCGTACCCACTGGATGTCAGCAACACTATAAATGCAAATTTAATGATTTCACTAAAGCTATCCTTCCCCACTCCCTTTTTAAAACCATACAACAATTACTGTATTTATTGTCCACAGGTGTGCAATTAACCAGTAATCAACCAGAAGGGGAACTCAGATGCAGCAGCGCCCCCTAACGTATGCATCAAAAATATTACACAAATTATACAAAAAAGCAGTGCTCTGGGTTCAAATTAACTTAAGCTCCACAACATCTCAATCAAAATCATTTTGCAGAGTTTAAAGCCTAAATATGATGCATGCAATTTCATTATAGCACTTCACACCAAGAACTACATCGATAAAACTATTGTCTTTTAAAAGTCGTTCTAATTCCGAAAAAGGAATGATATCGTTGGATTCCCTTTCAAAGAGAAAGTGTTTTTTTCCAGCTGCTGAACAATAAAAACATTGACAGCCAATCAGAATTTACTCGACTTTAAAGAGCTCGAACATTTAAAGAGACAGACGGCAAATAAACAGAATGTGCATGTGTTGGTGTGGACGCTAATACAGTAATATTCATAGCTCCCTTTCAGTCGGTCACTCTCGACGTCACGTTGGATGACCGACGAATTGGGATCTCGTTTAGAGAGGCCAATCTACCTCGAGTGTAAACTAAATGAGCCAATGCACACTGACATGCGATTATTGCATCCAGCTGCCGCTGATCACAGCGTGAGTATAAGTATGCAGCGGCATAGTGTCACTTTTTCGCTTCTGATCCGAGCAGTTTCGTATCGCTGCTGCTCACGTGACCGTCTGCTTAGAGAAAAAGCTACAGTCAAGCACGCTCTTCGTGGGCTTTCGTGCTAGTGGTACGGCGCTTCAGCGGCGGTGGTTGCCCGTTCGAGGGGGATGGCCAACACAGCAGGACTGCACTACCGCCCCCTTGTGTGTGTTGCAGATGGCCATCTCCCTTGTGCGCTTCAGCACACTAAAAGAGCAATTTCCATCTAAAGATGCTTTCACGGTGTAACTGTCGTTTTTTAAAGCGCGTCTTTTTAAGGATGTCTTATACCATCTTCTGGGTTTCTTCTTGTGCGGTCGTTACCTGGCGCCGGGTGGTGGTCACGATCACTGCCTCACGTGTCTGTGCATGAAGCACGCTGAGGTGGCTTTCTTGGATGACTCATGCCCCCATTGCGGGAGCATGACCATCTCGGAGTTGCGGACCAGACACCGTTAACTGCAAGGGGGCGGAGTGCACATGCCACTGCCTAGATCTGGGGTGGTCCCCTGCTTGTGGCAGTTAAACTAATTCCCCTCTGGGGGACCTCCCCATCCCGCCCAGCACTTCAAACCATTTAGCTCCAGGTTCGAAGATCAGGCTTAGGACCCTCAACCGGGGGGTACCACCTGTTTCTTACAATGCTCCCCCCGAACGATGGGCCGATGTCGGTTGGCAGCATCGGTAGGTGAGTCCAAACTTTTCTGGGGATGAAGATCCTCAGCCGTTGCCGGGGGCTCTCGTGGGCGTGCCCAGCGTGCCGGATACGGACCCGGAAATGGATGGCTATGCTTTCCGGGCCCGCCGAGCGGTGTCGGGCTCGAGTGAGAATCTTCCAAACCGGGTCCCCGTAGCCCCTCAAGGTTGACGATTGGTTTCTCGGTTGTGGCTCGCTCTGGCTTCTCATGGGGGGGGGGTGGGCCACCACCCACCCCAGTGCCTTTGTTCCCGGAGGTGCATGATGAGATCACTTGGTCATGGACGGCACCTTTCACTGCCAGAAACCGACCCAAGGGGCTCATCCTCCCTCACCACCCTCGAAGTTGGGGCAGCGCGGGGGTCACGGTTGGAGCGGGGAGGTGCGGTGTGCGATGACAATTAGTGTCCAAATGCCGTAACCAAACTTGGTGGGGAGCAAACCATTCTTTCCCCTCCCGATGCCTGATAGGGGCACATCTCTGCCCTGATCGCAGTGCTTATACAGCCTGTGGATGAGCTACTGTCGCGCCTTAGCAACAGCTTGATGGATTTGTTGCACAGTGACCAGCCAAGGCAAGCATGAGGGACTTGCTATGTAGGTTGGTCAGGACGACACCAGAAGTTCTCAAGGAACGGGTCCGCACCGCGTCGGACCTTGCGCTACAAGCGACGAGGTTCGGTCGTGTGTCCTGCTGGGTCCGTGGCTATCGGATGTGCCACTATGGGGTCCATTATTCGATATCTCATGGCTGTGTCTGGCCGAATGCGCGGTATGGCGGCAAGACGACGATTCTTGAACGGCCGGGGCCCACCCTGTTTCCCAGACCGGCCTTTTTTTCGGCAAGAAAGGGAGAGCGACTGTGGAGACCTTCGCGCCAGGCAGGTTCTCCGCTGCCCCCCAGCAGAATGGCCATCAGTACTCCTTCCCCGCGTGCAGCCGCCCCCAGCCAAGGCCCCGTCGCATGCCGCCCCCGCCAGACCGGTGGTAGGCAGAAGAACAAGGGGCCCTGAGACGGGTACCCGTAGATTGAAGGGAAGGTTGGGCTGTTCAGTAGATGGTGAACGCCCAACTCCCGCCGAAGAAAAAGACGCGGAGGAGGGCCTTGCGGAGACCTTTTGTTTCCTTTTTTTTTTTTTCCGTACTCCGAGATGGTCATACCCCCGCAATGGGAGCATGAGTCCACGAAAGCCACCTCAGCGTGCTTCATGCCCAAGGCAAGGCAAGGCAAGGCAAGTTTATTTATATAGCACATTTCGTTCACAATGGTAATTCAAAGTGCTTTACCTAAAATAAAATAAAAACAATAATCACACAATAAAACAAGAGAGGGGGGGGGGGGAGGGGGTTTCACGGGAACTTGGGGGGGGGTGAAAATTATAAAGCAAAAAGAACCGAATAATTGAGATGTAAGAGATTTAAAATGAATAGAAAATGATTATACATAAAATACAGTGCGATCAGTTCGGGCATCGCACAGTGCTCATTCAATAAATGCATAGCTAAACAGATGAGTTTTGAGTCTAATTTTAAATGTGGCTAATGTTTTAGCACGTCTGATCTGTTCTGGAAGCTGATTCCAACTGCGGGTGGCAAAATAGCTAAAAGCATATTCCCCTTGTTATGTGTGAACCCTTGGTATTTCTAACTGACGCGATCCTAATGATCTGAGTGGTCTGTTAGGTTTTATATTCAGTGAGCATATCTGCTATGTATTTAGGTCCTTGGCCATTGAGTGATTTATAAACGAGTAAAAGAACTTTAAAATCAATCCTAAATATAACTGGAAGCCAGTGTAAGGACCTTAGGACTGGTGTGATATGCTCAGATTTCTGGTTCTAGTCAGAATCCTGGCACCAGTGTTCTGGATGAGCTGCAGCTGTCTAATGTCTTCTTGGGAAGGCCGGTGAGGAGACCATTACAATAGTCCACCTGCTGGTGATAAAAGGCATGAACAAGTTTCTCCAAGTCTTGACTGGAAACAAAACATCTAATTCTTGGAATGTTTTTGAGATGATAGTATGCTGATTGAGTTACTGCTTTGACATGACCACTGAAACAAGAGCCCTGTAGCGTCTCGAACCAACTGACCACACTTTTTTATTTGATTTAACAATCACTTATTCATTAGATGAACAAATCGCACAGGTCCCCTCATTACAGAGGACTGGAATGGCCAGGAACGTCCGCTTGCACATACCATCCCCCACCTTGATCAGCCAAATGACACCTGATCATGATAGCACTGGGTTTTATGATGACCTAAAGGAATGTAGGGGAGAAACGCACTCATTTTACTCAGAGAAAGACACACAATCCCATAGAAATGCTGTTGCGCGTAATTATTCATAGGAAAAACCTTTCTTGATTGTAATCCCATATCCTATTGGTCATTGTGTAAACGCATTACGTTGGTGTAAATTGTCTGTTGTAGTGTATGCTGTTTATTCATGTTATCATAGACCACTAGTTTATATAACCTCACCTATTTCATGTCTAGTTTCTATGAATTCGCCTTCTTATGATCGAAAAAAAAGCGTGTATATTATATGCGGGAGTACTCTTGCAACATAGTTGATGTTCTACTAATCTGTTACCCCTTAATTCGTGCCTCACACTCCAGTCGAGTTCCATATGCAAATTACCATGCTTCCACACAAAGTGTCATAAACTCCCCTGTATTTCCAAACTCCCACTTGGGATTCCGGCCTTTCTTATTGGATAAGCCCATCTTGAGAGGCGTGGATCTCTGCAGGCTTTAAAAGGCCACACTCCATGTGACCCGCCTAGTCGGTGGTTCGGTCAGATGCTAAGATGAAGATGTTAGAAACGCTCCAGGATACCAAAGCTCGTGCCAGGCTTCGGCCTTGTCTTTTCCATTCAACAAGATTCTCTGTCTCAAACTGGTTCTTTTCATCAACTATTTTCAGCAAGATCTTGGGCCTTAAGATTGTATCAGGAATCTTTTTCAGACATACGCTAGTATCAAACTTAGTCGATTTAATTGTTGCATTAAGTATCAGTTACACCTTTTACAAGGTTTGTTTGAACTAAGAATCTGACGTTTTCCCTCAGGTTTTAGGTCTGCTGAATATGCAAAGTGTTCCATAAATTCATTCTTTATGTCTCTTTCTGTGCTGAGTTAAACTTTATCCCTTTCCTCTACCAACTGTATGTGTGTGTGTATGTATATGTTAGACCAGCTTATGTGTTTATGTAGTATGTTAGACAATTTAAGTGTTTATGTAGTTAATAAAAACCTTACTTTTATCACACTTGACGTTGTTCATTGTTTGGTCATAACTGGAGTCACTTAATCATGCAGTTTTATGCTACAAGCTTTTGTAGAATTGGACAGTAAGAAAGTTATTTCCTTTAACCAGGAAATTCACGTTCTTAGAATTGACAAGACGGTTAACCCTGAGTGGTCAGCTAAATCTCTCCAGTGATCTAAATATCTACAGTGGATCTAACATATTAATAATTAATCATAATTTAAATTTGTCTGGTTATTATTCATCTTTCCCATGAGCTCTGATTCGGCTACACAGATGTGGAGAAAATGCGGGCATGGTAAAACGAAAGTTATGAGTTTAAACACTGGCATCTTAAAAGTGTGTGCTTGATAGCCCAAGTTAAAATAGGACGTGACTTCAGATGCCCTGTTGTGTCCCTGTTTGCTGGCTTGTTTAGATGCAGATAAAGTGGTGGTTTGAATTGGTACCGCTATTATGATTGGTAGAGTCTTTATGTATTTCATGTTTAATGGCATCGGTGTAAGGTTAATCTTATTTTAGCAAAGAAACCCTAATTTCATTATTAAAGCATAAATCTGTCTTGACAAAAGCGTAAGTCTGAATCTCAGCTCAGCGGCTTGTCCAAACTGTACCATAATGTAATATTCTTTAGTGAAGAAATCACAAAATTGCTGTATTGTTTAAATTGTTTCTTTGAAGAAGAAAGCTCAGTACAGTTATATCAAGGTAGATATGAGCGCTGCTCCCCTTTCTACAGCAAAAAGGCCTTATAGTTTATAATTAGATTGAAGCAATTCATCTACCCTTTGACTGTATATATACAAGCCTAGCAACCTGGTGGTCATTACATACTGGGTTTGCACTTCCATTGAGCCAACAGTCCTATTCGGCCCTTTGGTGAAATTAAAGGTGTAATACTGTACTTTAGTACTCATATGTGAGTCAAACATAACTACATATATGTTTAAACCGGTTTTACCTTACAGTAAACACGTTTTGTAATTCTTAAAACAAGTGCAAGAAGTTTATTGTTGCATTGGAGAAGCAC
>JADLZN010010467.1:0-10812 GCA_018155175.1 Sinocyclocheilus anophthalmus
CCTCAAGCTGCAGCTGAGTCAGTTTTCTTTGTAGCTCTTTTTCTTGGGTTTTCATCTTTAGCTCTTGTCTTCTGTACTGTTCCACAGCATGGACCACATGGTCTCTGAACTCTTTGTGTGATTTGGAATTTAGACCTACCACATCCTCCAGCTTCACTTTCACTGTTGCAGGCATGGCTTCCACAATGGCGGTCCTGAAGAGTGCTGTTATTATTTTGTCTTTCTCTGGATCTCTTTCCAGTTCTTCTTTCCAACGTCTCAGTTGTCTCTGGATGTAGGTGGTGGGATTCTTAGTCTCCCCGATTGTCTCTCCTTTCAGGAAACCTGGATCAGTTTGCATTGGGTATTCAGCTCTCAGAGTTATCCAAATGTCGCATTGATGTTTGTCAAAAGAAGCTCCATCTGCTTGAGGTCTGTCCACAGCTTGAAGGAGGCCAGACTGCTTGAGAACGTCATTTATTTTGGAGGCCCCCAGGCATTTAGCAAGTAGAGCTTTGATGTCACCCAGGGCCAGAAGCGTTCCAGTTGTTTCTTCTTCGAATGTTCTGATACATTTTCCAGCACCTTCATGAATGTCTGGAAGACGGGAAACCAAAGTGTCCAGATCTCGACTTGCCCAAGGTGTGTATTGAGCATAACCATGCTTGATGAGGACTGGGCACTCATATCTTGGGGCCTGTTCTCTTCTTGTTACACTTCTTGTCCTCCTCGTTGCTTTGTGTTTGTAGAAATTTGCATCTGGTATTTTCTCCATTTTCCTTGCATGACTAGTGTCCCAGCTACTTGCTTGTATTGCTTCCGCTGGACATAATCATGTGGGCTTGGCTTCTAGTTTGCTTTGGTTCACTTTTGTGCTCCATCACGTTCAGTACGCTCCTGTTGCACATGAGTCCACAGCCTGTGTGAACTCTTCTGCCTTGAGCTCACTTGTGTGCTGTGATATATCTGATTGGGCTTTCCACTTCTGTTCTATGCTCCTTTGTGTTCTGTTTTCAGTCCTTGATCCTCTTTCTTCTCTGTCTCTGTGCTTCCTGGACTGAGTCAGCAGATGTCACTGTTCCTTCAGGTGTATCTTCAAAAAGTCTCTCTGCTTGATAGTCCTGCATGTCCCCACTAGCTGATGTCTGGTGTTTGTGGCGGTCTTCCATTTCTTTGAGCATTGCTGAAAGACTATGATATGCAAGTGGTTCACCTGTTCTCTCCTCCTCTCTGTAGTCCTTGGCCCCTCCTCTTTCAATCCTTTCAATCCTTGGTTCCACCCTGTGGGCTGTTCTCTCTCTTTCTCTGTGTTTTGCTTGAGACTTTGGTGTTGATGTTCTCAGCCCTTCCTCTTGTAGTTCCAGCCTCTCCCTTGTGGCTGTGTGTGTGTCTCTCTCTCTCCCCTGTTGTCTGCCATTTCCCTCAATTCACTACTGCAAATCTGCTCATCTATTTCAACAGCTGTATTTACATCTTGTATATAGCCCTCAAATTCTACTGCCTCTTTTAAATCTATTTTTCCCTGCCCTGTAAAGGCATCTGTTTCATTATTTTTATTCTCTCTTTCTTGTTTCTCCAATTTTAATAATTGAATTCCATGTTGTTTGACCAGGGTCAATACCCCTAATTCTTGCTCTCTTTTTTCATTTCTCTTTTTGGATATGTCATTGGTCTTGTAATTTTTTAACAGGACCTCCATTTCTCTATACATTGTCACATCAAATGTTCCCTCTGCCGGCCACTTAGTAGCCAATTTCTTTGTTCTCTCTGCCCACCTTTTCAAGAGCTCCCTTATTGCTTCCTTACAGGCTAGTAATTCTACTGGAGTTGACATCTTCTTGAAATTTGAGTTATCAATCTGCTCAACACAATGAACTATTATTATTATTTTCCCTTCAGTGATCTACCTCTCTAATCCCAGTGTTTTAATTATTAGCTAATTTTCACCAGGCTCATCAGAAGAGGATCACTAAAAGTATCCGACCCCTGATTTCCACCTGGACTTTTGCTGGGCAGAGGACTTATCACCTTTTTATAGGAGTTGATTATATTGTCTCAAATATTTTAAAAGAATCACAATGTGTTTTCTAGTTTTCTAGCCTTTTGGTTCTTTCCATTGCAAATAGCTTTTTGTCCAAATTATGTTTTCTCCCAAGCTAAATGCCTAAAAACGCCACAGCCTCCTCAAATGAAATTTGTGACCTGTAGCCGTCACTCCTCCTTCCCATATTGAGTAAGTGAAAGATGGGGTTAACTCTATGCAAAACCCTCCTATCCTGAATATTCCAATGTTCAATTCATCTTTCATACAATATTTTAAGTTTAATGGTTCTATAAAGTCAATTAATAATCTTTTTTCTTGTATTGATAGAATTTGTCTGCCCCTTCTTCCCCTTCTTTTCTTTTTCTTATTAACAACAATTTCATCACCCATTTTTTCATACTTAAATCATTTAAGCAATGATCTCAATATCAGCTATTCTATTTCTTAATGTTGGTGAATTTCTACCAATTTCTGTCCATGTGTAATGGTCTACTTCTCAACACAATCATCATCATCAGTCATCTCAGTATCCTGCTGGTTATATGTAATGCCAGTGCACTCCCTGTCTCATTTACACTAACCCTTATGTAACTCTTATGTATGGTATGCTTGGGGTATAACATAGACCCCAGACCCACTTTACATGGTGAAAATATATATCATTATTTTTATTTATTATTATTATTCTGATATTTCATGAATTTCCTAATTACATAAGATCTTTTTAGAAATTTGTTTTTTACTTAATAATGTTTCTGATGTCTACTATGGCATGACTAGACACACATAATGTTTGGGGTCATTGACCTCAATAAAAGTATTATTGAGAGCAAAGGATTTTCACGTTTTGAATCTTTTTGGTATCTAACGTATAATTTCTTAATACTAAACTCTCTCTCTCGCTATCTCTCACCCATACACAAACACATGCACACACACACACACAGATCAGATGAGAGAAACACCAACCAGCCTTGGTTTCTCTCTCTCTGGGAATGAAAAACCAGTCACTTTTTACATTTTCTTTATCAATAATTGTGTTTCACAATTTCGATCTCAGCGTCAGTAACTTGGATGATGTCCAAACACCCGACAAAGCCAGTTCTTTGAAATATTCTTTGTTCTTTCAACTCTTATAATTATCTTTATACACTCTTTGCTTTCCAATCACCATCTTATTGCCTTCTTTATTATTTTACAACTGTTCACACTGGTTTTTCATACCATTGCAATCATAAACAGTCACATAAAACATAAAATCAGCACATTTAGCTTCATGCAAAGCCCAGTATAGTTAATGTGTTTAGTATCTCAGCCAAGCAATCAGCGCTTACAGTAATGTATCCAGCACGCAGGGCGCACACACACAATTCTCTCTCAACATTCAATGGACAGACAAAGACTAACAGTTTAACTCTTTCCAGTCTGCAGACACCCGATCACGCAGCCCTTCCGCCGTGGGGACCCATCAGGGCCACGCTCAACCAACCACGAGCGGCTCCCTGATTTTCCTTGGCGTACCCACTTAGGAAGTCGCTGATACGGGATTTATGCCCCTCTTAGGCACCGTGCACCTCTTGTGCACACACAAATACTCTTTACTACTCTAACGCATGCGCGTCTTTTGACATCTGGAGCCTCTTACGGCTGTTACTTTAACTTAAATGATCTAGATTCGATTTGGTGAAGCCCTTTCTTCGATCACTGCCAGGTTTGACCCTAGCAACCACGCAACAATTCACCATTTTAAATTTCAAAAAAAAAATTGCTCTACACATTAGTCTTTAGTGTTTGCAGTGTTAGCCAGGCATTCACCTGCTAGGCTCTCGTCAAGTTCAGCTTCAACCACACCTGTTCGTGACGCCAAATGGTGTTGTGGACCAAACTATGGTCTTCTCAAATTTGTCAATAAAGCTCAAGAAGCAGAGTTCCAGAGCTCCAGAACCCGCTCCAGTCCGGGAGCTCACAGGGTCCGCTCCTGAGCCCGCTCCAGTCGGGAGCCATAAGGTAAATTCAGGCCTGTCCAGCTTCAGGAGCTCGCAGAGAGAATTAAGGAATTCAATCCAGTCTGGGAGCTCACTGGGGACCCGTTGCGGATCAATCGGCCTGTAATGTGCAGACACAAGGCTGGTACTAAACTATCTATGCGCTCTGGTTTACGTTTTCCCTGAGTTGCTGAGAGGGGTTTCGGTCCCACTAATGTTGCCTGATAGGATTCTGGCTCTGTCCTGGTTGCCCGTCTGGGTTCTGGTGTGGCAGGAGCCTCACTGGCTCATTCCTCCAACTCCTTCCTGGCTATCTGCTGGGGTTCCTGTGTGGTTGGGGCCTTGCTGGTTCATCCTGCCTTGGCCTTTCACCCTGCCGGTTCTGTGCTCATGCCCTGGTCTATCTCTGTCCCCTGGCCCCCTTCCATTGTATGGTCCTGGCCCGCCGTCCCTCCCCCTGGTCCGCCTCAATTCCACCTCCCTCCTGAACTTTTGTGTGTTCTGGTGGAGCGTCTGGTATCTGCTCTGTAGAGGGGGAGTAATGTCACAGTGTCTGGTTGTGGTGCCCTGGACTGGCCACTTGAGGGCGCTCTTCCTGTTTCTGTGTTACATGTTTTGAACTCCGTTTCCCATAGTCCTTTGCTTTGTCATTTTGTTCTGATCATTATCACCTGTTGGCAATTTACTCATAATTTCATCACTACTTATACCATGCTCTCACTGTCTTTGCTGCAGTATTGTTTGAGTTACGCCGTGTTTTCTGTTCCCTGTGTTTTGAATTTACCTTTTGCCTAGTTTTTGTTCTGTTTTGGATTATTTGTTATTTTAATAAACTTACTGCACTTGGATCTAATTTTGTTTTCTCCTGGCATTCCGTGACACAAATAGTCCCATGCCAGTGGGTTAACAACATATGATTTCCTACATTTCTAGAAAGTGTTCTATGAATAAAACTAAAAAAAAAAAAAAAATAGATGTGCTGTGAAGGTAAATTACACAAAGTCATTTATTTTCATATCTGTCATTATTTATTTAAAGGGGTCATATGACGTTGCTAAAAAGAATATTATGTTGTGTATTTGGTTTAATGAAATGTGTTTATGTGGTTTAATGTTAAAAAAACATTATTTTCCACATAATGAACATTATTGTTCCCCGCCTTTCTGAAACGCGTCGATTTTTACAAAGTCAGTCTGAAAAGCGGGGTTGTGCGATTGGCCAGCTATCCATTGCGTTGTGATTGGCTGAATACCTCAAGCGTGGACGGAAATGTTACGCCCCTTTACTGTGATGCTGAGACAAAAACAATAAAACCCATTACAAACGAGGCATTTGTTGCATCCAGTGGGGACATAATTACGGTTTATAATGATTTATACTGTCTTTTTATGTGTTGCGTTGTGTATCGCGCTGAATAAACATAAAACCATGTCTGGAGAAACGACAAACAAGTGCTACTCTACACTGCTCAAAACTCGCGTTTGAATCGTCAGTGGCAAATTCTTTAAATATAAAAAACGTACTTACAGGCTGTGATTCAGAGAGAAGCGCCAGATGTCCTTGCAAAGTTGGAACGCTACACTGTATAGAAACAGCATAGATTGTCGGAGCATCGTTAGGCTACTCTACAGGAAACAGGCGGTCTTCATCATCCGCAAAATGCGCTGCACACCTCTGAAGATTTGGGTTGGACTGTTTGGAACAGATGGTAAATACATACTTAACCACTGATTTTAATTGTGTCCTCCTTTTGGATGCCAAAAAGTAGTTTAGCTTCACAGTCGAAACAAACAGCGTCAAACATGCCGGGGCTAGAAGTGAGGAACGGCCGGCGGCTAGATGTGACGCGGCGGGGGCTTGAAAATGGCGCGGCCGGCGGGGATTCATGAAGGACGGACGGCGTGGTTTGTGGCACAAGCACCGGGACGACACCCGGGACTGGAATCCGTTTGTCCCCGGTGAAAGCGATACGGCGATTCACAGGAGTGAAGTTGTTGTATTTCCTCAGCAACCAGTACGGATCAGCTCCAAGCATGACAAAGCTTATATCGTCCTCTTTTGGAAGGCCAAAACAAAGTAGTTTCACTTTCACAACCGAAAAACACGAGAGTCTTACGAGACGCACATTTGGGCGGCGGCGGCAACAATAATACTACAGAGAGAATAAAAGTTACGCTTCTTTCTTTGTGTGAACATTTGGGCATTGTTATGCAATTCTTCCCACATCGTGACTTAGACATGTGGGGGTGTGTTAGAATGAGCCGTTTTAGGAGGGTTGTGGTTGACTCTTAACTTTATAAAGAACATCTCTTTGGATTTGAGACTTTAGTAGTTTGCAAACTTAAGATCTTTCTTTCTGCACCAAAAGCTTTTGTAACACTCCAATGAGAAAAGGAAAAAAAAATTTAAATCGCATCATAGACCACTTTAAGTTCTCATTTGTCTAAAACGCAAAGGTGTATGGTCTAACCAAACGTTAGGACTGTTGTTCACATAAATTGATAGTGGTCTGTGCTTCACTACAATATATTCTCCCCCCACCAATCAAGCCACACTACAAATACACACACATCTCAGTCACTCACTGTCCAGTATACCGTTCACTCCTATGGACTGTTCTGGACTCTCTTTACTGAATTCTCCTAGAAAGACTTACTCTCTGTTCCTCCCGCGATCCTCCAACTACTCCTTGGAATCTGTTCCACGATCTACAACAAAACCGGTATAAGATACTCTCCATCAGAACTCAGATACACTCTTAAAAATAAAGGTGCTTCAAAAGGTTCTTCACAGCGATGCCATAGAAGAACCATTTTTGGTTCCACAAAGAACCATTCAGTCAAAGGTTCTTTAAAGAACCATCTCTTTCTCTTTTTGTAATCTGAAGAACCTTATTTCACCCCAAAGAACCTTTTGTGAAAAAGAAAGCTTCTTCAGATGTTAAAGGTTCCATTTAGACAAAAAGGTTCTTCTATAGCATCGTGAAGAACCTTTATTTTTAAGAGTGAAGAAACCCTGGAATCATCACTGTTTTGACACTCAACGGCCTGACTCACCCATTCCATTCATCTACTTATCAAGTCAATAAACCATCCTGTTTTGCACTTACCTGTTGTGTCTGGCCTTGCTTTGTGACAATAAGTACATTGTACTTAATTTTTTTTATGTAAGTACATAGTAGTTAAGGCCACTTAATATAAAGTGGGGCCAATAAACTCAGTTTATTGCCTAAAACTACCTATGTTCACATAAATTAATAGTGGTCTGCACTTGTCTACAATACATTCTTCCCACGCTGCAGTGCATCGCGCAGTTTTGCCACACAGATTTTAATAGGTGTTAGCTATAATAATTCAGGCGGTGTGCAAAAAATGTAGGCTAGTAGGTAGTTGTGAGTGCAGGTGCAAAGTAAATTAATATTTATGAGATAAACTAATATTTCACTGGTAGGTTGCAGAATTTATGCCTACACAAAAGAAAGCTCTGTCTAAACACTGCCTCGATACGGTTTGTGTCAAGCCATTCATTAATCTGGCTGTTTGATGAAAAGAAAGAGGTAAAATGTAGTAGAAATAAACACGTTAAGAATCCATGGAATGGTGGAATATTACTATGTTTTTTTTTAGGACTATTAAATGTTTGGTTGACCAATCAGCGGAGAGGGGCGTTTCATTCCTGCCCACATGTAGAGATCGAATCTTCAAGTTGCTTATTCGTTTTCTATCCCTGAAAGTAAAAATGAAAAATGAAGCCAAATGCCTCAAATTTTTCAGATTTCAGTATTAAATTAAAAAACGAATGATCGAAAGATACCCTGATTCGGAAACAGTAGGGTCCGTGAATCATTCGATCATTCGTTTTTTTCGTTTTTGTAAATGGTTGGTTTAGGACTATCAAATGTTTGGTTGACCACTCAGTGTAGAAGGGCGTTTCATTCCCGCCCACATGTAGAGATCGAATATTCAAGTTGTTTATTTCGTTTTCTATCCCTGAATGTAAAAATGAAAAATGAAGCCAAATGCCTCAAATTTTTCAGATTTCAGTATTAAATTAAAAAACGAATGATCGAAAGATACCCTGATTCGGAAACAGTAGGGTCCGTGAATCATTCGATCATTCGTTTTTTGATTAAATATTGAAAGTAGAAAAATGAGAAACGGCTCCTTTTTAGTTTTTGAATTTTTTTTTCCCCAAAAATTTAAAAAAAAGAGGAATTCAGCTTAAATTTATTTTTTCGTTCAGGGGTAGAAAAATGAATAAACAGCTTGAATATTGGGTTTCTACACGTGGGCGGGAATTAAACGCCTTTTTCTGCTGATTGGTCAGCCGAAGATCCAACCATGCCTTCATCAGTTCTTCCGCAGTATCACACAACAGAATAATAGTCCTCCACTGCTACAGTTGTACGGATTAATAACCCATTTAATCAATTTCATATTTTTCTCATCAAACAGAATAATGAATAGCTCGACACAACTCGTAACCGGGGCACAGGGCTTTCTTCTGTGTAGACCAGCAGTTCTTAAAGTGATAGGGGGTCCGCAAAATAATTTGCTATAGCCTAAAGTATATCCAGACTGTAAAGACACTTTTTTTATCATGCTACATAGGCCTACTGTAATTTATTCCAAAGTGACTTATATGATGCATTTAACGTCAAATAATCTAAATGAAGCCTTTTAAAAGACAAGTATTCCCTGTGGTTCATGCTTGTGGCATGCGCCAGAAAGATGCTCAAGGACACTGCTAAAGCAGCGCATTCTGTTGTTCTCTTAATTTTTCAAAGGCATTTTGTAGTTATTTTGAACGTAACATTACACAAATAAAAATATACATTTTACCATAAGACTATAAATGACAGAGTATTAAGTTAATTCCCCTCGATGGGGAAAAAAATCCAAGAGAACATCAATCAGTACTCAATATTAATTTAAACTGTTTTAAATATGACTGCTGCTTATTTCCTGTGCACTTCTGCGCTTGACTGTAGTCGCGTCTGTCTGCTTATTGAGTTTATTTAACCCATCGCAATTTAATGGAACTGTGTGAACTAGAGTCACTACTCAACTTAATGTTGTTCTAAAGGCTTATTAATAACACAAAAATGTCCTGCTCGAACTTGCCAATTTAATGGTGACTTTAGTTTTTTTGTTTGTTTGTTTTGAAGCGGATGCATATCTGTCGTAAAATAATAGTGGCGTATGTTCCAAGAATTCTGAAGGTATACTGAGGGTTTGGTGAGAAACAAACCGAAATGGCAAGTTATTATATTTTATGAAAATCTTGGTTGCAGCTCACGCTGCGCACAAGTGCTTATCCTTTTGAGATATCAATTATAATGAATTTTTAACAGTAGGCTATTTAATATCTGTTGTTCTCCGGTTGTCAGTCAAAATTACAGTTCTTGCGTGAACATTATAGGCCTATATATACCCAAGCCAATTATTATTCTTTACTTTATTGTTGGCGCCTAGTGTTAAAATATTTAATTTGAAAAATATTAATATTACACATAAGTACAATGTACTTATTGTGTTCCTATTGTATTGCAAAACACTTTTGCTGCTATTGAGGTGGGATATGGGTAAGGATAGGGACAGGTTTGTTGGTATGGGTAGGTTTAAGGGTGGGTTAAGGTGCAAGGGATGGGTCAACTGTGTAATTATAAATGTAATTACAGAAGTTAATTACATGCAGATAATAGCCTGTTGTTTGATGAAAAAGATTGAAATGTAGTTGCAATAAAATGGGTTATTAATCCGTACAAATGCAGCAGTGGACTATTATTCTGCTGCGTGATACTTTGGAAGAACTGATGATGGCACGGTTTTGGCTGACCAATCAGCAGAAAGGGGTGTTTAATTCACACTATCAAGTGTTGATTCATTTTTCTACCATGAACGACATAAAAGCAAAAGAATAGTAATTAAGAGGGAAATTCTCGTTTTTCGTCACTTTCAATATTAAATCAAAAAACGAATGATCAACTGATACAACGGATTATTGTACACGGGACCCATTCTCTTTTTCTACTTTCAATATTAAATAAAAAAAATCAAATGACCAAAATATACACGGACCGTATATCAAGTCTTTATTTTTTATTTATTTTTTGTTTGTTTTGTAAAGATAATGAAATAGGCCTAGTTTTTTTTTTCTTCGTTTAATTGGTCTAATTGAATGAATAGGCTATGGCTACTAATAATTAAGACTGCGACTATTTCATGGGATTTGGTTTGCTGTTTGAATTTTACCTTATTACTTCAACTGTATTGTTAAAAAAGACAGTAAAAACTAAAATACTACCGGTACAAACAAACAAGACTATTTGTGTCAGGGGTGGTAAAGGAGGAGGAATCAGTTGCAGGGATAACAAGGATTTTATTGAGATTCAAAACAAACAGGAACAAAGCCACTGTCCGAGAGGGTAATCTGGGGAGATCCCAACCAGGTTGAAGAGAAAGTCAGCTCAACAGCAGGTATTTAGGAAAAGGGGGTTTCCAGAGCAAATGGCCGCGAGCAACAGTCCACGAGCAACGAGACAGTCCAGCTCTCCAAGTAACTCCGGGGGCCAGAGAATGGCGATGGTGGGAGGGAGAGGGAGAGGGAGAGGAACTCCAGGAGGGTGCAGGGAATGCTGGGTAGCGAGGGGAAGGAGGCAGGAGGCAGACAGAAGGGAGTCCCATCAGCCAGGGCAGATGGGGGGCTGGAGAGGGCAGAGGTGAAGGGAAAAAACTAACACAAAACTAAACGGCTGGAGCTAAAACTAGGAACTAGCAAGAACTGGGCTAGATCAAAAGAAAA
>JADLZN010010468.1:5000-122500 GCA_018155175.1 Sinocyclocheilus anophthalmus
AACCAGAGAGAGAGGAGACCCAGCACACACACACCACACACACAGAGACACCAGGAAGGATATATACCCACCACACACACACACCACACAGAACACCACATAGAGAGGAGAGACACACACACACACCACAGCCCCACACCACACACACACACACCAACACAGAGAGACACACAGAGAGAGAGAGAGACACCACACACACACACAGAGACACACGAGAAGAGAGAGACCACACACACGCCACACAACACAGAGACCCCAGAGAGATAGCGAGACAGCACACACACACCACACACACCACACCACACACACACACACACCAGAGACCACAGAGAGAGAGAGAGACACACACACACACAACAAAAACAAAAGCCACCAAAACCTAAAAAACACCACAGAGAGAGAGAGAGACCACACACACACACACACACACAACATCTACACAGCAATAGAAGAGAGAGACACCACACAGCACACACACAACACACACCGCAGGAGACCACAGAGATATAGATAGACACACACACCAGGACCCACGAGACACGAAGAAGAGACCACACACACACACACACAGAGACACAGAGAGAGAGAGACACACCCACACACACACACACACCCAGAGACACAGAGAGAGAAGACACACACACTACACACACACCACAGAACCAGAGAGAGGAGACACACACCCACACACACAACACACACACAACACACACACACACACACAGAGACACACACACCACACACACACACACACACACAGAGACCAGATAGAGAGAGACCCACACACCAACAGAGACACAGAGAGAGAGAGACACACACACACACACAGAGACCATAGAGAGAGAGACAACACACACACACAGAGACACAGGAGAGAGAGAGACACACACACAAACCACCACACCCACCCACAGAGAGACACACACCACACACACACCATACACACACCCATAAGAGACAACCCACACACACCCACGAGACACAACACAAACATAACACACCGCCACACATATGACACACACACTACACACAGAGAGACACACACACACACAGAGGGACACACACACACCCACACAGAGAGAGACACACACACACACAAACACAGAGAGAGACACCACACACACACACACACACACAGAGAGAGACCACACACACACACACGGAAGAACCCACACCTCACACACAGAAGAGACACCAAACCCACACACACACACACAGAGAGAGACACACACACACACAAACACACAGAGAGAGACACACCCACACACACACACACAGAGAGAGACCACACACACACACAAGAGAGACCACACACACACCACACAGACACACACCCACCACACACACACACACCACACACACACACAGACACACACACAAAAACACACACACAAAAACACACACACACACACACACACACAGAGAGATACACACTCACACACACACATAGATATAGACACACCACACAACACAGAGAGAAGCCACACCACACACACCCACAGAGAGAGAGACACACACACACACACACATAGGAGAGACACCCACACACACCCACACCGAGAGAGAGACCCACACACTACACACACAGAGAGAGAAGACACCCCACACACAACCGAGAGATGACACACACACCCACCACAGAGAGAGAGACCACACCACACACGAGAGAGAGACACACACACACAGTAGAGAGGACACACACACACTTAGAGAGAGAACACACACACAGAGAGAGAGAGAACACACACACACACACACAGAGAGATAGACACACACACACACACACACATAGACACACACACACACAGACACACAGCAGTGTGTAGTGAACACACACACACACACACAGAAGAGAGAACACACACACAACACCACAGAGAGAGAGACCCACACCACACACACAGAGAGAGCGAGACCACCACACACAGAGACCACACACACCCACACACACCGATATACACACACACACACACACCAGTGAGAGACACACACACACACAGTTAGAGATACACACACACACAATGAAGACACACACACTGAAGACACACAACACACACCACAGCACATTGATAACACACACACACATCACCTGAGACACAACACACACACACACCACCACACACACCACCACACACACACACAGAGAGAGACACACACACAGAGACATCCACACCACACACACACACACACACACACACTCTCATCGATACAAAACAGTGTGCATGTGACCAATACTGAAGCAGCATCTCCAGAAGCAGAGACCTTTAATCATCCGTCACCGCACATGTGCGTGCATTTAAACGAGCATCAAGCACAAATAAACACATGCGAACGCAGACATGCAGGTAAAGCGGCGCGTGATGAATGAGAGCGAAGGGCCGTTCATTCAGAACGCGTCCTGAATAACCGCGCGGCCCCTGGATCACACGCGTTCGTTCTCACCTCCGACAAACGCGTCACTGCATCTGAGGCCAGTGCTGTTACTCCAGATCCATCGACGGAGGCTTGTGGAGGACTCCAGCACATCGCATCGCTATATGATCCATAAGCGAGCAGTATAGAGACGGATACATGACGCGCGCACATCTATTCTCCAGGCAATGAAGCTGCTCTTAAAGGGGACGCGGCGCGATTTCTGATTGGTCCTTAAATGGGCCACGTCATGAAGCCACCACTGAGTGAAGGTGATTCAGAGCATCCTGTAAAGATTTGAATCAAAGAAGCTTGTTAAATTTTGACCCTATTATTGAGAAAATTAAAAACAGATTCAATATGTGGCTTATGAGAGATCTGTCCCTATATGGACGTGTTCTACTCTCAAAAGCAGAAGGGATATCAAGGTCTGTTTATATATCTATGCCAGCAGATGTTCCAAACAATGTTGTCAGGGAATTAGATAAAATACTTTACGATTTTATTTGGAGGAAGAAAATACACTATTTACGGAGATATTATAAATAATAATAGAGACTTTGGTGGCCTTGAAGTTTTAAATTTTACAGATCTTAATAATGTGTTTAAGATAAAATGGCTCTTGAATTTTCATTAAAAATAAAGATAGTATAATGGAATGTTTTCCCCAATTCCAAGTTAATTCTTTGGGTGCATTAATTTCTTTTAAAATGTATTTTTTTTGTTTTTTCCAGGGTTTGGAAAAAAAAAAAAAAAAAATCCTAGTTAAAAACTGGCAAACTTTCATAAGCAGGCACTGCTGGCTTGGCAATAAATCTATAAACATAACTTTTCACCACATCGATATTTTATATGGAATAATAAAGATATCTTGTACAAAAAAAAGTCAATCTTTAATCAGACATGGTACAACAATGGAATTTTTACGGTTAGTCAGTTGCTTAATGAACAGGGTCTGCTTTTAACATATTCTGAATTTTTCAATAAATTTATGATACCTGTGAGGCCAAAAGAATACTCCATTATCTTTGATGCAATTCCTGGCAGAGTTGTATCACTATTACGAAATCCTGGATTTTATCCTGTAAACATTGATCACCAAACCAATTTTTGTAGTGATACAATATTTATTGGGGACATTAATATTGCAATAGATAAATGTAGTAACAAATATATTAGAAATATTTTAAAAACCAATTATTTGCCTTGTTCAACAATGTTTTGGTCTACTAAATATGAAAATGTTAACTGGAAAAAAGTATGGTCAATAACAATAAGTTTTTTATTAATAATCAAATTAGAGAGGTATCCTATAAACTTTTACACAAAATTTACCCTGTCAATGAGTTGCTTGAACGTTTTAATTTGAATATTGAAAATTTATGTGAATTTTGTAGCAATTCCAAAGAATCTGTGACTCATCTTTTTTTTGATTGTATATATTCAAAAATGTTTTGGTTGGATGTTTCTAATTTCATTTCTAGCTTGTTTGGAACATATATACAAATTAATCTGTATGATGTCGTTTTATTTTTTTGTACAGGACAATGTTGATTCCAAAAGTACGATATGCTTTCTTACACAACTTTTTATTTTATTTGGAAAAATATCACATTCATGTGAAAAAATAGTCTGAAGCTAAGCCAAATTTTGAACATTTTATAAAAGAGATTAAACAACATGGTACCACATTAGACAAAATTAAGAACAAAAAAGCTAGAAAGACCTATGAAGCTTTTTGTTACTTTAAATTGTTGTAATTTTACCCCTGGCTTGAATTGTTTCACTTTACATATTATGATTATTTATTTGTTTTTGTACTTGCTGCGAGTTGTAATAATATGTTTACAAATCTTGTACTACTTTTTTGCATAATAAAAAAAAAAAAAAAAAAAAGATTCTGAGCTTCCTCCTCCTCCTCCTCCTCCATCAGGATCTGATCACGTGAGTGTATAAACACACTGCTGCTGTATGCATTACATTCACTGAAAAAAAGTGTGTAATTAAATTAGTTACTTATGAAAATGTTAACTATTACAAAGGGGGTTGCATCTGCATTTTTTAACACAAACACCCACATACAGATTTAATTGACTTCTTTCATAAATTGTATTGACTGCTGCTCTAAAATATAAGACACCAATGTTTCAGGAGTTTTGGACACAATAGGACACTTGCTTATTCAATAGCTGTTTTATTTCTTATTTGGGTTTATGCATATGCTTTATATTTTTTTAAGAACAGTTTTTCCCCCCTAAGGCATTGTTAGATATCCAGTGCTTCCTTTAGCTATGCACAGATTTGTTTTCAAAAACAGCATCACAGCTATTAAACTATCTTGTTATGATTTTAAATCTGTATTTAACCTCAGAACGATCTCAAAGTAGGCCCAAGTCTGTTTTTGTGGCGGCTGCGCTTTAAAATGAAATGATTACAATCTTAATTCAAATGATGGAGGATTTTGAAAGTCTGAGATCCCCTCACCTATTAGCAGCGTGCACTGCTTCAAAACAGTTTAATTAGGATATTCTATAACCTTTTCACTTTTATTTTGCCTCTGTGTGTTGCAGCCATCAAAATCGAAATTTGTTTATATTTACAAAATAAATGCTGTAAGATTGTTTTCACATCTAGTACACTTAAACTGTCAGCTGAACTACCCTAAAAAGGGATCCAGCCGCAAGTGACCTCAGTGCTCACAATGTAAGTGTACTTAAAAGGGAGCTCAGTTAAACCCCAAAACAAACTGAGTATGGTTCATTTGTGGGTCCTTTTACGGGTGTCCAAGATCAGTTAGTGTGTATTTATTTATATTTTCTGCTCGGATTGCTCAAATGAATTATAGACGTGGAAAAAAAAACATCCTAGATATATCATGCAGGCTTCTGTCCAAACCAATTAGATGTACTAACATAGCACATATTGTTATATCAGTCTAGCCTGGATCTCCATGCCAGTTGCATTTTTACACACAATAACAACACAGTGTCCAAAGCCGCAAAGGACTGTGGGAGGAGAGCGAATCCACACGTTCATGAAGAGATGTTGTACTTTAGACACATGTGCAATTCTCATCAAACAACACAGGCTTCATGGGAGCGGACTCAAACACACATCTGCTGCTCACTTTAACAATGAAGTAGCTGCACCATGTGTGTCGACTGGTGAAGTTATGTCGTTCTCATTCAAAATGTGTTCTGTGAGATTCATTTCTTAAACCAGACAGCCTTGTCAAACAACAGAAGGAACGTGGATCACGTTAGAGAAAGACAAACTCGTGTCACATCTTAGATGGAGTTTAAACAGGAAAGAAAAGAGTGTTTAAGAGACTCATTATCATCAGTGTTGGGAAGTAACTTACATGTAACAATGTAATTGTAATCACTTACAGTTACTGAGAAAAAATGTGTAATTAAATTAAAGTCACTTTTGAAAATATTAACAATTACAAAGGGGGTTATATCTTTTTCACACACACTCTCTCTCTCACACATACACACACACCCACACTCTCTCTCTCACACATACCACACACCCACACCTCCTCTTCACACAACACACACCCACCACACACACACACACACACACTCTCTCGCACTCACCCACACATACAGCACACACACACACACACACACTTCTCTCTCACACACACACACACACACCACACATATATACACACACACTCACACACATACACACCCACACACACTCTCTCTCACACACCACACACTCACTCACACACACACACACCACACCCACTCTCTCTCTCACACCAGAACATACCCCCACCCCCCTCTCGCTCTCACACATCCCCACACACAACCCACACACTCTCTCTCACTCACACACGCGCACTCACACGGACACACACTCTCTCACTCACACACACACACGCACGCACACTCTTTCTTTCTCTCACACACACACACACACCCCTCTCTCACACACACACTCTCTCACACAACACACCCACACACACCCACACCTCTCTCTCCACACATACACACACACACACCTCTCTCTCTCTCACACACACACACGCCCACACTCTCTCTCACACTCACACTCACACACACCACACACTCTCTCTCTCACAAACACACACACACACAATCTCCTCTCCTCACACACACACACACACACACCACTCTCTCTCTCTCTCTCTCTCTCTCTCACTCACTCTCTCTCACTCACACACATACACACACACCTCTCTCACGACACACCACACACCACACAACCACAGACTCTCTCTCTCACTCACACCACCCACACACAAACCACACCCCCACGCTCTCGCGTCTCTCACTTCACACCACCACCACACTCTCACACACACAACACACTCTCTCTCACACACACACGCACTCACTCTCACACTCAAACACACACACACACACTACACTCTCTCTCTCTCTCTCTCTCTCTCTTCTCCCTACTGCTCTCTTCTCCCTGCTCCTCTTCACACACACACACACACACACACCAACACCACACCCCACACACACACTCTCGCTCTCTCTCTCTCACTCACACACACACTCACTCAGTCACACACTCTCTCTCTCTCACACTCCCCCACACACACACACTCTCTCACTCTCCCACACACACTCTCTCTCTCACACGTCCCACACACAACACCCCTCTCTCTCTCACACACCCTCTCTCTCTCCCCCACACACACACACTCTCTCTCTCACACTCCCCCACACACACACACACTCTCTCTTTCTCTCTCTCACTCTCTCTCTCTCACACACAAACCACACACACACACTCTCTCTCTCACACACACCCACACCACACGATAAATTGATTTCTTTACTAAATTGCCAGTGACTGCTCAAAAATCACGAGACCAGCCATGTTCAGAGTTTAGGACACTTTATGTTACATATGTATATACTTTATTTTTTAAGATTAACTGTTTTTTTACCAAGTCATTGTTAGACGCCAGTGTTATAACTATGCAAAGATTTGATTTCAAAAACAAACAAAAACATCTTCTTGTTACACTCGTAAAAAAATGAAGGTGCTTAACAGGTTCTTCACAGAAGAACCATTTCTTTGGCTTTCCACAAAGAACCATTCTTTACAGAACCATCTCTTCTAGCCTTGTATAATCTTGATAACCTTCTTTCGCCCACCGGAGTTTAGTGAAACAGAAAGGTTCTTCAATGTTACTGGACCATTCAGACGAAAAAAGAGTCTTCTATGCAGTCGTGAATCCCTTTTATTTTAAAGGGTGTATGGTTTTTAAATCTGTATTTAACCTCAGCGTCTCCAGTAAGTCTGTTTTGTGGTGGCTGGCTTTAAAAAAGTAAAATGATTATATTCCTTCCTTCAAGTGAGCTTACATATTTGAAAATGATTAACAGCTGAAAACATTAGAAATTGAGATCAAATGTAATCAGTTACTGTCATGTCTTTCTCAGGCAAATAACACAATGAATCTAACTTTAAGCACAAAAAGCATCCGACAGATAACCCAGGCCGTGTGTTAAACACATCTGATGTTCAGATCCAGCTGCTCCTGGGCAAGCTCTGCAGGCTCATGTACAGCAGAATGAACTGCTGAGGGTCTGGACTCATGAAGAGCCGTTAGATGAATTATTCAAGCACACAACACCCCGCTGGATGTCTGCAGACCGATGGAGGAGACTGTTTTCCGTCTCACTAATTATTCATTACAAAATGAGCCTTTCACTTCTGCTTCCACGATGAACTCCTGAGCAGTCTCGAGCATCATCAGTGTAAGTCCAGAAATATTCTCAGCTGTCCACAGGAAGCCCTTCATTTATTAATAATTAGGTTCAGCGGCTGCTGCTTTCAGTGTACAGGAGTCCATGCCATTTCACACATTTCATGTATTTAAAGCCACTCCACAGATGTTCCTCCGAATCAATAAAGCAAATGTGGAAATATCTCCAATTATTGGTTCATGCACAGTGCAGGTTCAACGGGGTGGAGTCGAGTATTTTTTTTTTTTTTTAATGAAATTAATACTTTTATTCATAAGGATGTATTAAATTGATAAAAAGTGACAGTAAAGACATTTATAATGTTACAGTAGATTTCGATTTCAAATAAATGTTCTTTTGAACGTTCTGTTCATCTGTGAATCCTGAAAAATAAAGGTTTCCACAAAAATATCGGGCTTATCCGACTGTTTCACTTGATGAGTAATCAGAAATTGTTTTCTCGCAGCCAGATCAGTATCTTATCCTGCGTTCTGAAATCGTGACACTAACGACCGTAGGAATGATCTGAAAATACAGCTGCGCATCACAGAAATCATTACCGTTAACAGAGATTCACATAAAATGGTTCATTTCAACTGTAAATAATATTTTACAATTTTACTGTATTTTTGATCAAATAAAAGCAGCCTTGATGAGCAGAAGAGACTCCTTTCCAAAACATTAAAAATCTTACCGACCCCCAAACTTTTTAATTTTATTTTATTAGTTGTATTAATAGATTACTCTCATAATAAAGAAAACACACATTCCCTTGAAAGCTTAACTTTAATTTCAAGAGACTACACCTTAAGTCCCAATAGTTGAATATACAAAATGAAGGGATGTAAATATTGTGTCAGATGCATGGCTTCTAAGTATCTGGCAGACTGGCACAAAGTTAAATAAACCAAAACCACCGATTTTTTTGTAAAGCGTTATAATCATGTATGCAAGAGCAACAGATCAGCCCTGGGCAGGTGTTAGAGATGTTAGAGATGACTGATTTCAAGTCAAATCGATGGTAACAGAGAGAAAATGCTCAACACATGGCTTACAGAACATCTCATCATGTAAATTAACATCATCAAACCTTTAAACCTCCTGTCAGTTTAATATTCAACCCAGTATATTCCCCAACTAACCTGGTCCTAGTACACAAGCTATGATTTTCATGTCATGAACATGTGATTGATGTGAACCGCTCTCTCTAGTGGATAGACGCCGCTACTGCCACACATCTCCAGTCTCATGGAAACGGTGCAGGTGGTCGGAGTATCTGCAGGAAGAAAGAGGAAGAAAGTGTGAACCAGAAACCACATGCATTAAACACAATTCATGTGGTTCAAAACCAGATCAAATGTCATTCAGGAAACTCGCACAGGGTAAAAACACTCACTTCTTTGCACAAAATGCAGCACAGTCCCGACTGATACTCTCACTCCAGGCGGCTTTATACAGCACCTGAACACACACACACACACACACACACACATAGGCAAAAGCACAACACTTCAAACAGCAGTGCGCTGTGACGGACAGCGTAAACCGAGGATCATGTGTGACTCACCAGGAAGACGAGGCAGTGCAGCATCAGCGTGTAGAAGAAAGCCACAGTTCTGGCCGTCTTATTGGAGAGGATCACACGACCCTGAAACACATTCGCCGAGCATCAGCACAGACAGCAGGAACAGCAAAAGAGGAGGGAAATGACAAAACAACACCGTCACCGAAGACCAAGCGAACCGGATCAGGTTTGGTGAAATGGGAGCATGTGTTGTGTAAGCTTAGCTCGAAATGTGTCTGTAAAAGCACTGGATATTTTTCCCCACCATTAACTAAAATGTAGAATCACTGTATGCTTAGTCAGGTGATCACCAGAGTCAGGGCCCTTTCTAGCCAATTTGCCGCCCTAGCGAAATTCCCTCTTACCCCCCCCAAAAACGTTTTTATATATATATATATATACACATAGACACCAGTTGCTTGTCACATTAAAATTGGTTGTCATAGTAACGGCACTAATTTGTGGAGATTCAGTGCATTGAGTTCTTTATATCTGAATGCATTATTTGTAAATTGACTGTTAAGATACAATTTTTGCACAATTTATTATCTGTAATATCATTGTTTTGCCACTAGATGCCTGTATAGCCCTATGTAACAATCCCTAGTGATTAAGACATTGCACATAATTTACACATAAATCAAACATAAATTAATTTTATTACATTTTTATTTGGATACTATATACTATACTACTACATATTGTTTTTAGATATTATCAATGGCTACTTTTTTTGTCTTTATCTGTTTTTTGTTCAATTTTTTTTGTTGTTTTTTCTTGAAACATTGATTTAAAGTGTCTGTTATTGCATTATTATTTCAGTCAAACCTATAAAACCCCTTTGTTACCCCAAACTACATAAAAAAGCTTGATCAGTGGCATAAAAGTAACCAATACAGCTACTTAATCATTTGCTACTCATCAACACGTTAACTTTCCCTTTAAATAACGGACCTCTGAGCTTGGGGTGCCCTCTATGACGCTGCTCCCATTAAGCCTGTTGGAAGTGATTTAATTGATTCAGCATTTCGACACCTCCGATGCATTTAACTCGACAAAGCGGTCTAATAAAGGATGTATTGATCTCGTGAATTAGCGAATTTTACTATACAAATATTTTTTAATTGGATGTTAAAGTTTATATGGGAATATTACATGACACGCTGATCCTTTAACAATGCATTGGCGCAAAAATCCACACCTTTTGGACAAATCTCGCAACATGATTTATCAAGTGCCACAAATACTGCTTAAACAAAATACTGATTTTGTGCACTTATTTACTGTATCAGTATTTTAAATTGGCCTTTGAACTTAGTTTTATTGCATGGCAAATAAAGAAATAAATAAATTACCTTGCCAAAGCAATAACAGAACCCGTTGATCTAATGGTGTTGTTGAGTGCTCCAAATGCAAACTGTGCATGCAACAATCAGGCAGCAGTTGACAGCACTCTGATCCAGTGGCATACAGGCATCGTCAGATTGACAGTAGGCTACTCTAGCCCAATAATGTTGGGGGATCCAGTGGGGGCGGCAGTCATATTTCAGGGTGACCATGCCACTCTTTATCATAACTCTGCTAAAAGTGCCAGTACGTGCGCATATTTGGCGCCCCTTCAGCTGGTGGCGCCCTTGGCGACCGCCTAGCTTGCCTATGCCTAGAAACGGCCCTGACTAGAGTCACACGCTGCAGATATCTGCCAACCTTGATAAAATAGATTTGAGTACCACAATATCTGAATAAAAAAATATCCCCAAAAAAATCTAAATAAATTCACCCAAAAATGAAAATTTCCTAAAAATCAAAGGGCATTCACCCTCAGGCCATCCAAGATCCAAGTTTGTTTCTTGATCAGATTTGGAGAAATGTAGCATTTGCATCAGTGTCTCAGCAAAAGATGCTCTGCAGTGAATGGGTGCCGTCAGAAAATGATAGTCCAAACAGCTGATAAAAATGTCACAATAATCCACAAGTGATCCACACAGTTAACATCTGGAGAAGACAAAAGCTGAAACACATCCAGCATTAAAACGCTTTTAACTAAAATACCATAGAGTCCATAATCCACAACGCTTCCTCCGCATCAAATCCAGCCCATAGTTTTTTAGAGCTGCATGATTGTGCAGATTTCTCTCCGGAATTCAGACTCAATGTTTTTTAGTTAAAAGCTTCTTAATGCTGGATGTGAACTTTTGTCTTCTCCAGATGTTAACTGATGGACTGGAGTGCTGTGGATTATTGGGATGTTTTTTTTGTGATGTTATGCTAAATTTCTCCAAACCTCTTCCAATGAAGAAACAAACTCATCTACATCCAGGGTGGCCTGAGGGTGAGTACATTTTTTAGCAAATTTTCATTTTTGGGTGAACTATTCCTTTAAATCATACAAAAAAAATTAAGCCAATCAAAGGACTATGCTACTCCTTTAATTAATACGAGAGAGTATAAAATAGTAAATAGTATAATACTTTTAATAGAATAATTACAACACTAATATGTATGGCTGTTGTTATTTTTACGTTTTCAAAATTTAAACCATAGTTTTTCTTTTGGTGAAAAAACCCCAAGGAGACCTGAAATCTAGCATATGTTCCTATTGTGGCGTATATCGGAACAGCACAAAACGATATGAACAAAAACCCAGGTCACACACCAGACTGAGCGTGGCCTTGTCCCACGGGCTGAGGCTCTGATATCGCCGGTGACGCTCCTGAAGACAAAATCACATTATAAACACATCACTGCTAAAACCTGAACGCACAAAACCAACAAACAATTCCAAAACTGAAATTTGAAGATGTTCACATTCTCACCTTTTTGCTGAAGGAGGCGAAGGGATCGAGTCTCTCCTCATACTGAGACGAGTAACGCATCACTGTATCATCACTGTCTCCAGACTAATACACACACACACACACACACACACTTCAAGCTTTAGTGTTCGTCATCTACTGTACAATCTCATTCATGCTCTGAACAAAACTGATATGTCTGAGATCTGATAATACTAAATGAAGTCCGCATTCAGGCCAACAACATGCAATTACGGCACTAGTGGGGGTGTGCGATGTGTGTCATCTCCGACAATACCATAATTGTGGTTTTAACAATGTGTGAGCTGACACTGAGTGTCACTTATTTCGCAAAAAGTTAACAAACACGTTTTGAGAGCTTAGTAGAAAGCAGTTAGAATGACCCCGAAATTGAAGATATTGGGGCCGAAATGGCCCTGTATAATTTTTGTCAAATTTTTAGATGGTATAGCTAAGCAAAATCTAAAAAATTTTGTTTTTTCAAAAATGAACCATTGTTTTACTATAGTAAATATGTAGTAACCATATTTAATTTTTTCCCCGTACTGATTTCCATTTGTATTGCCACGGTTTTACTACACATACCATGGTTAATTTTCGTAAAAGCAGTATTAAAATAGATGAATGAATATGCAGAAGTTGCCTTAAAGAATTTTAACAATGTTGAACATTTAGGCTAATTAATCTTAAACAGTATAACGCGTGACTTTGAATATTAATTAAGAATTTTGGCATACATTCATGAATTACATACAGTGATTTGATTGAATGATTGAATGAAAAACAGCAGAATAATGACTAGAATTGAATGCAAATGAATGAATGTGTTAATTCTGATCTTATTCCCCCATCAGTCGGCACACAAAAAGCAAGAGGAGAAAAACAACAAACCCCAAAAAAAAGCACAATGCAGCACTGCAGTCACTATTTAAACGAGCGCTGGCACAGTGTGCTGAAATCGGTAACGTTACGTTGGATTAAAACAAGTTCTGTTGAGTTTGGAAAATTCTGTGCACAGTAATCATCAGAATATCTCTTCGCCTATCTCATTTTAACAGGCTTTTATTCAACTAGGTGATTGCAGCATATTGAAAAATATACATAATCGATACACCGCTTCGACGGTAATCAATTCAGCTGTGATAAAGGTCTATTCAATGACTCGTTCATAAAGAATTACTTGATTCATTCATATTTTAAATTTCTTAAAAAAAAAAAAAAATCTCATTTTTTCGGGGGGGGGCAATGGAATTACAGTGAAATGCATTTCATGCCACCCTGACGCATATCAATAAATATAAGTTTACCAAAATACCACTTCAGATGCAGCTTCTGTGCCACGAGTGCAAAGATGGATTTTGTTGATACTGATTCAATTAAGTCTTATCTCAGAACAATCATATAGCACACCCCTAGGCCCAACAGGAGCTACACACCACTTCACCTTAGTGCTGAAATGTCCAAGTTTATTCATGATGATGATGGTCGACTCGCCGTGACGTGACTTACTCTGTTTGGGTAGCTCTGCAGAAACTTGATCTTCTCGTAGAGCTTGATGTTGTCGGCGCGCAGACTGTCCAGCTGGCTCTGAAGAGCCTGTGCGGTCTGCTGAAGGGAGCTGTTCGCCTGACAGACATCAACAACAACAACACAGTCAGCCTCTCTTCCTCGGAGCAACAGGAGTCATTACAGTGAAGTGCACTCACGGCCTCCAGCTCCTGGTTACGTGAGCGATATCTCTCCCTCTGACTGGAGATGATGGACAGCAGAGAGTCCATCTGACCCTGAGGAAGATCTGTCTGAGGAGAGCCGCCCACACCTCAACACACACAGAGTAACAGCTGTATAAGCATCTCATGAATCGAGTCTGTATTATGTGTGCATAAGCATTATATGGTCCTCCTGCTCTCATGAGCTGCTGATATGAGCACAAGTTCTTTAGTTTACCTGAGAACAGAGCGGTGGCCTCTTTAATTGGCTCGGGGATGCTCACCACACTGCTGTCTGCACCCTAGATGACAAAAAAACAATCAATCGCTATCACAAATTACTGTGACTTGTGTCAAGATGCCTTTTGTACTTGTGTGTAAGGCTGTGCTTTGGATGAGTTCAGCTGTCAGTTCATATATCTCCTGAAAAACACTGTAATCCTCCACAACTGTCATTTGGAACAGATTCACATATGTTTTTTTACTCCTCCTATAAAAAAAGTGCATCAGTATTCTTCACACTCAGATCAAGTTACTAACTGCCTTTTCAGTGTTCAACTCCATTGTTCAGAAAAAAATGAAAAACTGAAAAATGTTTGCTGGTGAAGACTTCAACAGGAGGTCTGTGATTTCTTGCCAACACTTATATTACACATAAAAACAAAAGTTTGAAGTCACTAGTATCGTTAATTCTTTTATTTGCTCAAATTATGGGTGGGTGATATAGCAAAAATATCATATCACGATTCGTTGTCATGTTGGTTTTACTGTTTTACAAGTCGTCTGAGCATTACAGCCAAACTAATATCCCTATTATAAAGACAAAGCCTTTCAAGGTAACAAAATATAAAAAAAAAAGAATAGCAGATATTTAGGCCAAAGCGGGCAAAGATAAAAAATCTTTGCCATTATTTTAGCTTTGTCATTAAAAAATAAGAACAAAGATACATGTTACAAATACACAAAATATAAAAATAAAACTATTTTATTTTCAGGTACGATAGGTGTATTTAGCAGGAGCATTCAAGAAACGGAATATAAAAAGAAAACACTATATAGATTGACTCATATTAAAGCAACTGTATTAAAGTTTTCAGTCTAGTGAGTGATTTTTCTCTTTGTGTTTTAGTTCACCCAAAAATAAAAATTCTGTCATCGGTCTGTCAATTCTGTCATAGTGTTTTATGTTTATACCATCATTTACGCATCATTTAGTTGTTTTAAATACGAGTTTCTTTCTTGTGCTGAACATAAATGTTATTTTGAAGAACATGGAAAACCAAACAGTTGCTTATCCACAGTGACTTCCATAGTGTTTTTTCCTACTATCAAATTCAATGTGGACCAGCTACTGTTTGGTTACCCACATTCTTCAAAATATCTTCTTTTGTGTTCAGCACAAGAAAGAAATTAATACAGGTTTGGGACAAAACATGAGTGAGTAAATAATGACAGAAATTACATTTTGGAGAACTATCTCTTTAATGACAGTCGGCAGCATGTTTAGTATTGTCCCTTTAAAAGCTGCACGCATCTAATATACAGACACACATCCGTTTTTCTTTCAACTGTTTACTTTAATTTTAGACATAACCAACTGAGTCTATATATAAACCTTGTGTGTTTTGACAGTATTAGCACAAAAGATAACTTCAGTAATCAGGCGATGTTTGACAGGCATTTTAGTGCACACGCTTCATGTGTGCGCGCTCAGAAAAACCGCACGTCAGAACAGCATGTGAATGAAAAGTTTAACTTGCAAGGCTTTAAAGCAGATGCAAATAATGTACTTTTGTGATTGTGCATTGTCCTGTGAGAGTAACTCTACCGCTGAGTTAACACTGATGTGAATGAATGCGGCGTTGTACATTATACTGAGACGGCGGCGCCAGAACTGCAGCTGATAGAATGTGTGCTGTAGCACGATACTACGATATTTCTTCAAAAGCAGATCGTGGAGACATTTTTTATTGCAAAAATCGTCATATCGCACACCCCTAGCTCAAATATACAGAAAAAAGTAATATTGTGAAATATTACAATTTAAAACAGCTGTTTTCTATGTGAATATCTGTTAAACTGTAATGTATTTCTGTGATGTAAAGCTGAATTTTCAGCATTATTCCTCCATTCTTCAGTGTCACATGATCTTCCAAATCAGTATAATATGCTGATTTGCTGCTCGAGAACATTTCTGATTATTATCAATGTTTAAAAACGTTTCTTGCACAATAATTTCTATTGAAATTTTAAAAGAACAGCATTTTAAAAAATACAAATCTTTTGAAACATTACAAATGAATTTACTGTCGCATCAATTTGATTAATCCTTGATGAATAAAACTACTGTCATCTTTTTTTTAAATTATTGTTTATTTGAGGTTGACTTATAATGATACTCAAGTTTTTTTGCACAATTTTTTTTATTATTTTCAGCCCTCATTCTGACCATCCGTCTGAAATTTTCTCAGTATCTTGTATTTTGTCAGTATTTTTAGGGTTAGATAATGTTAATTTCTGCAATTAATATGGACAGTTTAGCGTGTTAAAAATTCATTTCCTGAGTCTATGCTAATGTTTTCCCCAAAACCTTAATAGAAAAACATTAACATAAAGCTGTCGATGAAACAGAGCGTAAATAAAGGAAAAGCTAAATTATTATTGAGACAATCATAGGCTCCGAAGCTCATGCTCGCGTCTGACCTCAGCGTCGGGCCGTGACATCGTCTGGATGATGCTGAGATCCTGCTCCAGTTTGAGGATGAGCTCTTTCTGTTCAGCGCTGGTCTTTTTTTCAGCACTGCTGCGAGACTCCCCATCTGTAAAGATTGCATAACAGCCAAATCACACACCACAGACAACATAAGACAGACGACACACACACACACACACACCCAGACCACACACACACACACACACACACACCCACACACACACACACACCACACACACAAACACACACACAAACACGCACACGCACAAACACACACGCACACGCACAAACACCACACACACACACCACACACACACACACACACCAAAGACCGACAATGACGACCCACACACAGGAACACACAACACACACACAAATACAGACAAAGACACCCACACACACCACACACACCCACACACACAACACACACACACACACACCCACACAACACCCACACACACACACACACACACAAAAACACACACACAGACACACACACACATCACACACACAAAGACACACACACCAGACCCACACCACCACACCCACACACACACAACCACACACCACACACACACACACACATCACACAAAGACAGACAGACACACAACCCCGGACACACACACACACACACACCCACACACATACACACACACACTCACACACACTCACTCACACACACACACAGACACACACACACCACCACACACACACACACACACACACAAAGACAGAACAAGACATAACAAACACACACACACACCCACACACCACACCCACACACACACACACACACACACACACAAAACACACACACACACACAAACCACACCACACACACACACACACACCCTCTCACAAACACACACACACACACAAAAAAAACACACACACACACACACAAAGACACACACACACACACACACACACACAACAGACAAAGACACACACACCCAGACACACACACCCACACACACACACATACTACACCACACACACCCAAACACTACAATACCACACCCACCACAAATCTCACACACACACACACCTACAACACACACACACACACACACACACACACACAAATACAGACACACACACACCGAGTAAAGCCCTTAGACAACATTAAAATATCAAACCTCATGACTAACATTTGAGTTTCTGTTTACCATATTAGATGTGCTCTATGTATCTGCATTGATCAATGTTCACATGTAAAACATAAATTAAATCTGTTACCATATGAAGTGATTGAATCTGTTTGGAAGCTTCACATCATAAACGATCATAAACAAATCATTACATAAACTCATGATAATAATCTAGCTTTCCTTTTATTTACTAGCGGATGATGTCATCAGCTCTCTCTGTTTGAACGGATATTTCAGATATCTCAGGTTTCATTAAAAAATAATTTTGTTTGTGTTTCACAGATGAAACTTTTTTAAGTTTGGATATTTGATAACAGAATTTATTTTTTGGGTAAACTATCCCTTTAAATCCAAAAGGTCAAGGTGTTATCTAATATGATACGTTATGATTACAGGTACTGTATAGTGAGAAATAAATTCATCGCATAAAAATCTAAATCCTATATGTGTTTACTAGTAATTGAATCATTTGTATAGCATGAAAATAAAACAATGATATCAATGTTATAATGATTTAAATAATGACATCTCTCATTTAACCTGAGAGAGCAGATATAGTGATGACAAAGACAGAAATATCAGAGTTATTTCACTAAATAAAGGCAGTTTATTAGAATGGCTTTATTTAACCTTTATTCCTTAATTATGATTACATGACAGACTAGTTAATTAATAAAGACTTATTTTTGTGTGTTTTCTTGCACAACATTTCTTGCACAACATTACCATAGTGCATGATTTGAAAAATAATGCATCTGATTTTGCATCACATAACCAGCTCCATATGTATGGCTTTTCTGATGTAGTAAACTTGCTCAGTAGTGCACCCACGGGGGGGGGGTAGCAGCACTGCACTGTGAGCCACATGGAACATGAGTCACAAGTCTTCAGTCTGGTAGAAGCAAGCTAAAATAGCATGGTTGCTTCGGTTTTTATCTCACATTTGCTTTTGTTAACACTAGGGCTGCATGATAAATCGCATGCGATATTTAATGCGCATCTTATCAGTAAAGCCGGTTCTGTAATCAGCGGTAAATCTTCATCACGTGCGTGCTTTCACATGGAGTAGCATTAACTACACAGAGCTGTTGTTCTCTGACGAGCTGCGCAAAACAATGTTCATATTCGCGCGATTTTTTGCGCAGCTCGTCTGTAAATATCGCATGCGATTTATCGTGCAGCCCTAGTTAACACCATCGGTTAGGTTTAGGGTAGGGTTTAGAGTAGTCGGTATGTTATTTTCAAGCACGATAGAGCAATAACCGTTTAGCGCCACTCATGGGACATTTCATTTCCAAAGAGCCACGATACGCACACAGTAATAAAATGTTGCCAGATTCGCATACAGCAGTTTCAGATACAGCATACAACATGCTTCAAGCGCCACTCACTGGATATTTCACATATACGAGAACCAACATATTATCATGTTTCTCCAATGAGACTGGGTTGATTAAATGACAGCGAGAGCTGGATTATAAGCCTGAGATTTAACCTACACAGCCACAAAGTGAAAACATCTACTGGACTATTAAATATTATAAATGAAGGTTTTTGATGTTGATGTTGAATGGCTATAATTACCACAATTTTTTTTACATTATTTGATGGTAAGAAACAATGTTGATGCCACTTCATGTCAGATTGAATTGCTGATCGTGTTATTGAAATGAGTATTTTCTGAGGTGTTGGTATTTCCTCTTGATTAAAAACAGACTCACTGCTGAGCTCAGTGTTAGCGATGCGCAGAGACGCGCTCTCAGACTGCAGGCTGCGGTTCTTCTCCAGCAGCAACACCTCTAACGGTTTAGATGAGTCCTGTGAGAGAACATCACATTAGATCAACACCAAAAATTACACAAAAACAGAACAAAAAAAACCACATGCTTACCTGCGCTGTGGAGCTGTCACACGGCCCAAACTCCATCGACTTCAGGATGCTGTTAATATAAATGTGCCAGCTTTACTTCAGCCATGATTAAATAATACCACACAATGTTCAGAGATGTACCCAAGACTTAGTTGCTCTAAGCAAAGACAGGGTTTGGTTTTAGATACAGAAGAGAATCAGATTCCCCTGTTTGCCCGAGTCTATGGATTACAGGTAATAATGTTCATGTTTCTCGCACAGACTGATTGCTTCATAAGACTTCAATATAACATCAGGAGTCGCGTGTATTAATTTTGTGTTGTCTCATATGCTTTTTTGACTCTCATAGCGCCGGTAGCTGTTGACTTGCATTGTATGAATCACAAAAGAGCACGGTTTTAGCTAAAAATCATCTTTACTGCTCTACTCAAGAAAAAAGTCAGCTACATCTTGGATGGCCTGAGGATGAGTAAATTAACAGCAAATGTTCATTTCTGGGTGAATTATTGCTTTAACGGCAATAATAAGACTAGTGATGTCATCAGCAGGAACATCTCTTACCTGAGCTCTTTCTTCACCTCCTCATAGTCTGTCTGCGTCTGCAGCTTCTCCTCCAGTTGCTGGACAAATGAAAAGACTGTGATGAGGGCAAATGTACAACAGCGGAGCAGCTCAGTCGTACACACACAGCCTGTTACATGGCCACTGAAGTATAAGATCAAACCGTACACGATGCACACTACAACATCAATACCCCCGGAAAAAAGAACAGTTTAGAACAATACAGCGACCTTCCTGACACAGTGCAATTTTTTATTTTTATTGTTTCATTATCACTATGCATTGCCCAGCATGACCACTGGAAACCACGTTCTTGTGCAACCAGTTCTGCCAAGCACAGATCAGTTTATGTGAGGTGCACAAGTAAACAAGATGTACAACCTAGTCTGTCAAAATGATGGAGTTCTCATCATTCTCAAATCAGTCAGAGCCACTAAATCTCATGTTATCAGCTTAAAAATAAACACTATTTCTGTGCTTTACATGCTTAAAGTCCATGAGATGCTCTTGGGCGGTAATGTGCACAGACAGGTTGTTCACATGAAAATTACTGTGTCTGAATTTGTAAACTGGTAACATTTTAGTATAGGGACCAGTTCTCACTATTAATTAGTTGCTTATTAGCATGCATATTTCTAGTATATTGGCTGTATATTAGTACTTATTATGAAGCACATATTTTGCATGACCATATTTCACATTCCTAATCCTACCCAATACCTAAACTTAACAATTACCTTACTAACTATTAATAAGCAGCAAAATATGACTTTATTAAGGCAAAAGTCATAGGTAATAGTTAATAGTCAGAACTGGACCTTAAAATAAAAGTGTGACCCTTTGCAACTGTTAATAAGATATGTTTCGTAAGTGTGCAGGTGTGTAGTAGGAAATTAAAATATTAGTATAGTTATACAGGGGGAAAACTATTTCTGGAAAGATTTTAATACAATTTCATGAATAAATGTGACACTGTATGACATTTACTTTCAGTTTATTGTCAGTAGTTGCATTTGTGGATTATTGCGCTCAAGATCTATTTTCCTACTCATCGTTTCTTCTGTGTTTTCTGTACAATTTTTTTACAGACATGGCTGTGCCTTTATTTGGATGAGCATCCAGTCTATTTCTGTAGTCACTAGGTTGATGCACCGCAATGAAAATTCTGGGCCGAAATCGAAAATTCTGGATGCACTTGGCCGAAATCCGAAACCGAAAATGCTTTGTAATGATCATTTATTATTTTATTAAATAATATAAAGTAATTTTGTAAGACTTTTTAGACCTGCCAACCTTGGAAAAAGCTTTTGTTAGTGCTCAAATTATATTTTTCTCTTTTCGGCTGAAATAGAAAATGCATTTTTCTCGGCCGAAAATCAACTGCAAAAAAAAAAAATCACACATCAAAAATTTTAGCAGCTTCAGCTACAGTATGCACCAGACTTGCAGGACTTCAGCTTTTTGTGTTAATTTAGAAAACTATCCAGGACGCCAGTTCTGTCTCGCAAACTGGAAGTCGAGAGTAATGCAAGAGTGGTTTGAGTGAGGTTGTCTACCTGGAGCGTGGCGGTCTGGCTCTTGAGCTGCTGCTGTAGCTGGCTGATCTGTGCGGCTGAGCTCTCTCGGAGTGTGGAGAGGCTGGCCTGCAGTCTCTGGACGTCCTCCACCAGCTGGAGCATCTCGCGCTCCTTCGCACTGAGCTCCGACTCCAGACTCGAGCGCGACACCAGCTCGGCACTCTCATCCTGATTAACCATATAAACACACACAGACACAGCCGAATGTGTCAGATCTCACAAAGAGGTTTACTGTGCATTACTGACGTGCTGCGGATGAAAGAGGTGAACCAACAGTAACGTTAGCCAAAAATCACAGTGGAGCACCTGCTAGAGTCAGAATTAGGAATGGTGTAACGCTTATTATGTCACCAGTGTAGGGAAGTTTACTTTGGAAATGTAATAGGTTACAGATTACAAGTTACCCTATCTAAAATGTAAGATGTAAATGAATAAATAAAATGTACATATTGTAACTATTTAAATTACTTTATTAATGTAACTGATTACATTTTATTATTTTTCTAAATTTCTAATGTTTTCAACTGTTAATCATTTTGAAACAAGTAAAGCAGGCAGGGTTAACCTTACAGTAGCGCTCAACACTGATTACTGTCACTTTCAAAATCCTTCATCACTTCAGTTAAGATTATAATAATTTAATTTAAAGCACAGCACCACAAAATCAGACTTTAGCACCTCTTTTTACTTTGAGATTGTTCTGAAGTTAAATATAGATTTAAAATCATAAGATATAGTTATGATACTGTTTTTGAAATCAAATCTTTGCATAGGAAACAGGAAACACTGGCATCTAACAATGCCTTAGGAAAAAAAAAGTTAATCTTAAAAAATAAAGCATACACATAAACCCAAATAGGAAATAAAACAGTTATCAAATAAGCATGTGTCGTATTCTGTGTCCTAAACTCCTGAAACATTGGGGTCTCACATTTAAAGTAACTAATTTAATTACACATTTTTTCTCAGTAACTGTAACCGATTACAATTACATTTATTTAGTAATTACATTACGCAATTCTGTTAAATGTAACGTCTCGGTTACGTATGTAACCCTTGCTCCCTGAAGGAGGGAACGGAGACGTTACATCAACACTGACATTAGGGGTCTCACATCTTAGTCCCACACTCTGAGCTTTATAAGAAAAGGCCAATGAGAATTGGCGAGTGGAATTGGCATGCCAAGCCACTCCTCCATACATACGGGTATATACAGTAAGATGGTGGCGTGCATCCATCATTCCTGTCTTTTGCTGAGAGCCTAGAAACCAACCTCCCATTCAGCGCAGTTCAAGGTTTTGGCATGAGGGACGTAACATCTCCGTTCCCTCCTTCAGGGAACGAGGGTTACATACGTAACCGAGATGTTCCCTTTCAGTCAATCACGTTTGATATTACGTCGACTGACGTTAGGGGTCCCTATGGAAAATGCCACAACCCGAACTGTGCTCTGTAACTTGAGGATGCAGATGCTGACAGGCAAGCATTTCAGAACAAATGTATCTCAAATCGTAACCTTCCCAACGCCCTGCAAGCCAGATAAGCGGGCCTACCAGGGGTGCCAGTGTTTTCATCGGCAACCGTTGGGGGGCCAAGCACAATGACAGAATGTAAGGTCATGTGAAAAACTTGGAAAATGAAGGAATCAAGGGGAACATGGTGGAATCCAACCGTGGCAGAACTGCGATATAAAAGCCAGGTCCGTAGAGAAGAAGGCAACTCGCCACCGGACGCAGTAACAGACTTCTCTGCCAAGTCTGCAACTGCGGGGCAGCGGAGGACCCAGAGTTCACCAGCGGGGAACAACTAGGGAAAAAAGCGCACGCATCCAAACTAGGAATGGTGCCGCAAGCCGAACACAGAGCCCGCCTCCCGCAAATGACCTGATATTACCCAACACACGGGAGGACACGGGCTCCACCCGAAGATTATAGAACCTTGCAAAGGTGTTAGGTGTCACCCAGACCGCAGCCCTACAGATGTCTGCAAGAGAGATGCCATGCGCCAATGCCCAGGAAGAAGCAACACTCCGAGTGGAATGAGCCCTCACTCCCAGGGAGCACGGCTCATCTTGGGACTGGTACGCCAAGGTAATGGCATCCATCAACCAATGAGCCAACCTCTGTTTGAAGACTGCCATCCTCTTCTGCTGGCTTCCAAAGCAGACAAAGAGCTGCTCGGAGCATCTGAAACTCCGGGTGCATTCCACGTAAATGTGCAAGGCACGGATGGGACACAGCAACGCAAGGGCCGGGTCTGCCTCCTCCGAGGGCAGCGCTTGCAGGCTCACCACCTGGTCTCGAAAGGGAGTGGTGGGAACCTTGGGCACATAACCAGGCCAGAATGGCGCAACCAACAGGACCTGCTCCTCATCCTCCCTGATCTTGCACAGGGTCTGTGCAAGGAGGCTCACTGGGAAGAAGGCCTACTTGCGTAAACCCCGGGGCCAGCTGTGTGCCAGCGCATCCGTGCCGAGGGGGACCTCAGTCAGGGAATAAAACAGCCTCTCGAGAGGACACTCGGGAAGCGAACAGGTCCACCTGGGCTTCCTCAAATCGACTCCAAATGAGCTGAACCACCTGAGAATGGAGTCTCCATTCTCCGGGGAGGGTAAGCTGTCGTGAGACGAGCGTCGGCTGCACGATTGAGCTTTCCCAGAACATGAACAACACGCAGCAATTTGAGCCGCGTCTGACTCCAGAGGAGGAGATGGCGGGCGAGTTGCGACATGCGACGGGAGCGAACACCGCCCTGGTGGTTGATATACGCCACTGTCGCTGTGTTGTCCATCCAGACAAGTACATGCTTGCCCTGCAGCAACGGTCAAAACCGGCGAAGAGCAAGCAGCAGCTCTGCTAGCAACTCGAGGCAATTGATGTGCCACTGCAGTCGAGGTCCTGTCCAGGAACCCGAGGCTGCATGCCCGTTGCATACGGTGCCCCAGCCCGTCTGGTGACAACAACATGCTTCGACACCCGTTCTAAGGGCACTCCTGCCCATAGAAACACAGGGTCTGACTAAGGTCTGAAGAGGTGGCGACAACCCAGGTTAATGCCGAAACGAAGAGTGCCATGGAGCCATGCCCATATCGGGATCCGGCCGTGCAGCCAATGCTGAAGCGGTCTCATATGTAACAGGCCGAGCGGCGTAACTGCGGCTGCTATATGCCTCAGGAGCCTGTGAAATAGTTTTAGAGGGACAAATTCACAAATTCAGGCAGTTCAACACTGACTGCGCACGCTCGTTCGTGAGACGTGCTGTCATGTTGACCGAATCCAGAATCACGCCGAGGCAAGATGAGATTGATGGCCTCCGTCTGCTTCTGGACTGCAGAGAACTGCTTGGCAAAGTCCTCGACAGTGTCGCTGAAGAGGCCAGCCTGGGAGACGGGGGCATCGAGAAAGCAAACTTTGTCGGCATCACGCATCTGCACCAGGTTCAGCCAAAGATGGTGCTCCTGGACCACCATAGTGGACATCACCTGACTGAGGGACCCCCCCCCCCCGCGCCGTGACCTCACCTTTGAGAGCAAAGTCGGTCGGCGTATGCAATTCCTGCATCAACCCCGAGTCAGGACTACCCTCATGCAGCTTTTTCAGTGCCTTGGCCTGGTGAACCTGCAGGACGGCCATGGCGTGCAGGACGGAGGTGGCCTGGCCCGCAGTGCTGTAAGCCTTGGCAGCCAGGGCTGACGACAGCTTACAGGCTTTGGACGGGAGGCACGGACGGTTCCTCCAGGTGGCAGCATTTTGCGGGCACAAATGCACCTCCACCACACGCTCCACCTGGGGAACGTCAACGTACCCACAAGGTGGCCTCTGGGCGCGGCCCACCTCGATGGTGTTAGAAGGGAGAGCTTAAACCACAATGATTCGGACGGGCGGATGTACGGGATCTGTTTAGGCTTTTTCCACGTTTTAATTGGGGTGAGCGGCTTCAAATCAACACCATGAAAACCTCCAGATCCTCCTCTCAGCCTCGACAAAAGAATCAAACCGAGAAAAAGCCAAACAGGGGGGGGGCTGAAGACAAAAAAACCGCCGAAGAGGGGGGAGGGGAAGGAAGGTCAGAGATGAAAATGAATCCAAAAGAAATGAATGATGAGGATGAAAACCAAAACCGAAGACCAACAAAAAAAACAAACACGGGAGGAGAGACACTAAGAAGACTGAAGCCGAGGCCGTTAAGAAAAGTCATCTTGTGGTGGCTGGGGTTTATACTCTGGTGACTGTGGTGCTAACACCTATTCCTGCTGCTGCTGGTGGGGGCTTTTAAAGACTTTGTGTGTATAGTGTTCTTAGGCGGCAAAATCGATAGGTATACGTTCAGAAGTCTGTAGAGAGGAAGGAAGGGGTGAAATTGAAATCTGCTGTGTTTCGGTCAGTCATCCAAACGTTGTTCCATATTCAACTCCTAGTCTGAAAAAGATTAAGCGAAAAAATCTGGAGCCCACCCAATCACGAAACTCTGTCCGGCATCGAACCAAGAGCATCAACTGCTAGGCTGAAATTAAAAGCATCCTCTGTTCGCCTCTTGATGCTCGCTCGAGCGAGTCAAGGCGATAGATTTCACCTCTCAAGTAGGGGAACATACGCGTGGATGGGTCTACTTCGGCTGCCGCTCCGACTTCGACGTGTATCATCGCGCTCGATCGCAATCTGAGGCCTCGACTGGCCGAATCCCATATTCAGCGGCTCTATCCTTCTTTGCGCTGCTGCAGGGGGGGGTCTTTTCATGCAGAGATCTTCGCTTCCGAAGATGATAGCCCCCTCCTCTGCGCAGCATAGACATCTTATCTTCTTCCGGAGCCCTAAAAAGATATCTGGGTATGCCGCAGTGACCAACCGGTTGCCATCCTTACCGGGGAGCCTCAACGGGGCTACACTGAGAGCGGGCCGACTTCCATGGGTGGCTGGGTGGCGCGACGCAGCATGTGTGGGTCCGTGATCGGTGATCCGGGGTGCGCGTCTACCCTTGTCCCTACTCAAGCGCAGCCACAGAGTCCTTTACGACCCATACGAACTAGGCTGGGTAGAGCCCGGTGAGCCGACATTATCAATTAGCATAGCCGGCATGGACGATGGTTCTGCACAATGGTGGGCATGAGCCCAGCCCACTAACACGTCTCAGCATGTCTTACGGGGGGCCCAGCCACGTGAGACCGGATCATGCCCATCTCAGAGGTACGGAAACTAACTGCACCCATAAGCACACGGTTGGAAATGGGGCGCATCTCGAAAGGACACCTCGACCCCGTGCATGCTGTAGGAAACTTGCCTTTTAGGCTGGTTGGTGTCCAGTGAAGACTGGTGTCACTTATCGATTGTGCGTAAAAAAAACGAGGGGGGGGCGGGTCTCTCTCTGCAAATGCAATAAATGAAGCATTCTCCACGCTGTTATAACTCCGTTCCTGCATCTCTTAATGGTGGGGTCATATTCCTTTTTCTTCTTTCCTCTAGAAAGCAGGCTCACGAAGCATCGCTCCGACAACAATCTGAATGATTGGATGCACGCTGCCATCTTATATACCCGTATGTATGGGGGAGTGGCTTGGCATGCACTTCACTTGCCAATTCTCATTGGCCTTTTCTTCTGAAGCTCAGAGGTGATTGGGGCTCCCGAGTGAGACCTCTAACGTCAGTCGACGTAACGTTGAACGTGACTGACTGAAAGGGAACTAGTTACTCCCCAACACTGTACATCACTAAGAAAGATGACATGAACAAAGCTAAAGAGGAGTACAATAATAAAGGCATACTAAGACAGTGATCAGGCCTGGTTTTGTCCCACCAACTATAACCACCATCGTAATGAGGCATGCATGGGAAATTCACTAGCTTTTCTTGAAACCTTTATATATACTTTATGAGATTATAGCAGTGGTTTAGTTTATTTGGCAAACCATATTGTAGTGTTTAAGATCTTATAAAAGTCTTATAATCTCGCTACCAGCCACCTCTATAGTAGAATATGGAACAGCAGCGGAGAGCAGGTACCGTATATGGAGTCGAGTCGATCCGTGTCTGCAGTGGGGATGATTTGTTAGCTGATGTGATCTGCTCTCTCAGAGCTTCAACCTCCCTCTCAACAGCTTCTGCTCTCTGCAGAAAAACATAATTAACAGAGTTAACAACGCCATCATCTTAGCTTTTAAAGGGACAGTTCACCCCAAAATGGAAATTCTGTGATAATTTCCTCAACCTCATGTCATTCCAAACCCATAAAACTTTGGTTTGAAACTTTGAAACACAAATTTAGATGTTTTTTTAAGTTTCTGTCCTTCTACTGAAAGTCAACACAACCAAATTTTTCAAAACCGATACTTTCCACAAATGTATTTAAAGATTAGCCAACGTTTTATAGGTTTGGAACAACATGATGACGACAATATGATTGACACAACGACGACACAATTTTCATCATTATTTGGTGAACTAACCCTTCTAACATTCGTTTTTTTTTGCATTTTAACAATTTATGTATTATTTTCAATATAAAAATGCACAACACCCATTGACCAGCAAACACGGTCCTCTACGGCGAGTCAGTCTCCTTAGTTCTAGCAGCATCTTGAAACATCCATATCTCGCACCTTTCATCTCTCTAGAACTTCACTTTCTGAATCTAAAATGTTACAAAAGGAATGAATCTGTACCTGATTGGCTCGCTCCAGATCAGTCATCACCATGTCAATCTCATCAGCTCTGAGAACCAAATAAATTCACAAATATCTCTCTTGTAATACATGTGTACAAATGCAGAGATGAATTCTATGTGCTTCAATGCTTATTATGTGAACATGCGCTCACACTGTATTAATGTAACACACATCTAATTACATGATGATTATGACGATGATGATCAGACAGACTCTTTAATTAGAAGTGGCCCAATAAACTTTAGAACGGCAAGTCACATTCATCTTAAATGTATATTGTGCACTATTTAACCATTTATAAACTTAGTAAACAGCATTTGCCAGCATTAACAAGCAGACCATTTTGATTGGGAGAATAAAAGTAATTGTTCACTTCTGTTCATTATTTCATCTATACTTACTTTCCCGATTTTTTCTAATATGCTGATTTGGTGCTCAATAAATATTTCTTCTTATTATCAAAGCTAAAAACAGTTGTGCTGCCTAATATTTTTGTGAAACTTTATACATTTTTCTTTTTCTTTTTTTTATTTGAAGCAGATTTTTCATAACAATGTCAATGTCTTTACTGTCATTTTTGTGACTTTAATGCGTTCTTGCTAAATAAAAGTATAAGCATTGAGTAAATCTTACCGATCCCATACTTTTGAACGGAAGAGTACAGTGTGAGTGACCAACTTAAATATTCAGAAGCTAGTTGAACATGAAAGAGTTTAATAAAGCCTGACCGATACATCGTTTAACCGATATTATCAGCCGTATTGCCCTGCCCGATATATCGGTATAGCGAATATGCTGCCGATATTTTTTTACAGAACATAACGCAGATTAAATGCTTCTGAATGGTGTAATTACTTAGTTTGTCCAGCAGAGCGCACTCCATTGTTTGCTACTGGACCCCAGGTCCAGTGTATGTAGATATTCACAATTACAATGATTCAATTTTAGTTTGCAATGATGATTATGATGAATGGATGCTCATTTTAACAGCAATTCAGTGCGTTATAGACTAGAGCTGATCTGCGCATTACACGTCACGCGTCTTTGCGGTGCATTAAAGCCTGTGTTAACTGCCCACCGGAGCTGATCGCGGCCCACTTTTCATTCAGTGCGGTGTTTATACCATCCGCGCCGCGGGCCCAGAACTCTCATGCTTATCACACATTTCACATCACATGGCGCGGGTGTAAATAGTACTCCATGTATACGTGCTTGCTGTCTACACTGAGCCGTCCAACTGGATGCCCTGTTCCTAAAAAAAAAAAAGGAGGGGTTCTGACGTGCTGACACAAAGTGTCAAATCTAGTTGCAACGGTCACTTTTGCGCGGTTTCTTTTCGGCGTGGGGAACACGGTGTCAGCATAGTTTTTTCCAGTACAGTCGTAACGTAGCAGATTGAAAATTAGTATCTTTCCTTCTGCAGTCCAACAGACGGCAAAGAGTGCAGTGGTGTCGTGAGTCTGTTGAATGGTGATTTTTTAAAAAAACGCTCCTTTTGATCAACCTAACTTGGAGAAGACTCAATGCTAAGTAAATAACACACTGCCTCATCTTTTGTACCATCACAAGGAGATTATCATATCGTTCTTTGCTACATTAGTAGGGCCCCTGATTTCCCCGCGATGCAGACAACATGAACAGAATCGCGGATCCAGTCATAATGTAATTTACTGTAAACGCGGAATTTCATGTGATGAATACTCAAACCAGTTCAGTACGCAAATATAAATAATATAAAAAGACGATTTAAATATGAGTGTTCTGCATGTTCATTGGATTACCAAAAAATACACAACACAGAGTTTGTGAAAAAAAAAATATTATTCATTATTATTATTATTATTTTAGAGTTTTACATTTGGAAAAGCTGTGCTTCCTGCATAAACCTGCCCCTGTTGGTTTGGCAGTAGCTTTCTTGCCCTACACAGTTACCTTGTTTAATTTCTTAATTCAAGTTATAAATATTTTGTTCTATTTGTGTTTTTTTAAGTTAAGTGAAGTTTACTGTTAAGTGCACTTATGTCAGACTCATTTTGGATAATAAAAGTTTATTGTTAAATTGTTAAATACCCTGGCTCCATTACATAGGCCTATGTTTGTCACATCATTATAAGTGTTTGATCACCACATTTGAGTTATCATTGCAAAAAATGTGTTTATGTATATATATTCTGTTTATGTATACTGTATTCTATTTATAGTACCAGTCAAAAGTTTGGACAAACAAATGGGAAGTGTGTCCAAACTTTTGACTATACTGTACTATAATATAGCCAACACAAAGAATATCGGTATCTGTCTTTTTTTACTCCCTATTATCGGCATCGGCCCCCAAAAAACCCATATCGGTCCGGCTCAGAGTTTATCATAGGGATATTAATAATAAATTGGTTAATAAATGAATATGAATGATGATCCACATATGAAGTTACATGCACTTACTTTGCAGTCGACTCTTCATCATATTTGGTTTTCAGGTCAAAAAGCTCTGTCTGAGTTCGTTCAAGTGCTGCAAAGACACACAACAACATAATGATAAATGGTATAATAAAATATATAATATAACCTACAGCGTGCGCACACACACAGGTTTGTTTTTATGGTATATGGGGACTCTCCATATGTGTAATGGTTTTTATACTGTACAAAATGTATATTCTATTGCCCTACACCAACCACTAAACCCCGTAAAAAACCTACCCCTCACTGGAGACTTTGTGCTATTTCAGATTTTCAATACACTCCATTCTGTGTGATTTATAAGCGTTTTGAAAAGTGGGGACATGGGGTAATGTCCTGAAAAGTCACCTTCTCCTTGTAATACCTGTCATACCTTTGTCAATATACAAATTTATGTCCTCATTTGTCACAAAAACGCGCACACACACACACATTCACACACACACACACACTCACGCATGCATGCTCCCACGCACACACACACACACACCCACTCTAGCAGAGCTCCTGTTTATTAGTACATGCAGGAAGAGCTTTTGAATGAATAATTCATTGATAAATCAAATACAGATGAGATTTTTATCAGAAGATGAACTGCACTGACAAATGAAATACAATGGGCCTCTTTGAGCAGCTGCTCTGGTACCTGTCTGCAGGGTCTGGGCTTTGAGTTCAGCTTCCTGTAGTTTACCAACCAAAGACTCATGCGACTCCTGGAACTTCCTGTTAGAACACAACAAGAGATACTTTTCCCACTCCCCCAAACAATAACAACCAACCCAACACATTACTCCACCCCCCTCAACCCCCAAACCTACCCTCAACTCACCAACAAAAACGATGGGACACAGTAGCTATGTTTCCATCACCTTCATTTATTTTGAAGTATCGCATCAGAAACGAGTGATGGAAACACCAATTTCAAATGCAAAAATCCCTTCATTTGAAAAAAAGTTTTTATGCTCGCTTGAGGTGGTTTTTGACTTCATGGGAGATGGAAACGCATTTACCGAATAAATTCCTCCATGTGCATCAAAAAAGTCTTTGTGCTATGTGACGGCAAAACCTGACTAAACCAACACCACGGCCCGCATCTCATTCCACAGCATCTGAAATGTTGTTCTGATCGTTCTGAAAATCCAGAGCAAAGTCTGTCATCAAAGCATTTCTGTATAATGTTTTACACGACTGCGTTCCCAAACAGCAGCATCCGCCTCCGAAAGCAATGACCGCATTTATTGTGTTTCATCTGCTTGTTCTGAGGCGCAAGTAATTTATTATATATGAAAATTATTATATTCAGTGGCTTCTCCTACTTTTCTTAGTGATATTTATTGCCAGTTTATCAGGAGGTGACGATTTTGTTCTCTTTGACTCGTTGGATGGAAACGGTGCTTTTTTGCAATGTTTTATGCGATATTTCAATTTTGCACATAAATGTAATTTGCATCTTTGGATGGAAACCCAGCTAGAGAGAGGAACAGCATCTAAACCCACGATGAGTCATTTGTGAAAACAGACTCCAATTATTTCCATCAGGGTCTTTAAATCTCCAGGCCTGAAAAACACAGGCAGGTGAGTTTGATCAGGGTTGAAAACAAAATACTGAAAGACCTTCAGAATTGCAAGTTAATCATGTGGACTATTTTAATAACCTACTAGAAATCCAAAATCTGAAGTGGCAGAATATAACTTTTAATGCTATTCAATGGCTGGTCTATTGCTTTGATGACAGTAAAAGTGAGGTGGACCGCTCATGATTTAGATATCTTAAGCTGTGGATTATATAAAGATGAGATGGAGCATTATGGGTACTGACCTCTCTTTCTCCTCATAGTTTTTATGAATCTGTTGGTGTTTCTCCAGGGCCAGATTCTCTGCCTGGTTCCTCATGCTCTGCTCATACTCTCTGATCTTCTCCTTCAGTGTTTTAATGGTCACCTCTACAAACAGATCGCAAATTTCAGTGAAGCTGTGACTAACACACAACCTGTGCTAATACAGCGTGATCATCCCTTCATCTTTATTACTAGTTTTAACGCAAAATAAACACGAATGAACATCTCACCCCTCACAGTACTCGCTCAATCAGTGTTTCATCCGCGGAAAGATGTCACTAAAACAGCTTGCAAACAAAATGTCACGAAGCATTTCATTTACAACAGGCAAGTGTCCACAGCTCGTTATTTGCTGAGAAATGAAGTCTAGTGAAGAGCATTTTGTGAAATATTAGACTAGGCCTATACTTCACTATATTTATTTTACCTGTTAGTGATGTCGTAATTATTTAATGTATATTTTTACATAAATACATATTTTATGAAACAAGTTACGACTCTGTAAATTATTATATTTCAACAACAAAATAGAAATTGTATAATTTAGAAGTTAATTTAAAAACAATTCACATGTTTGCATACAATTTTTTAATTAGAGCGTTGATTATTATAGTTAAAAAATAAATAGTAATTTTGACCTTGCATGCATGTCGACCTGTTGCTAGGGACTCCCAAAACCAAAATATGAACCTTTCAGAACTCATAATAGGGGCACTTTAACATATTCAGAGAGCAAAGTAATGCAGCATGGTTCCAACTTGGGCTGGGCGATATAGCTAAAAAATATATAACGATATACGTTTCATATCGTTCGGTATCGATAATTATTGACATTTTTTTAACCTTTTTTAAAACAAAAAGCAATAGAATTTTTTTTTTTTACATTTAATCACTGTATTTTTAATTTGCCCAATTTATTGAGACAAACGACATATTTGCATAAAGTCTAAATTAACATATATAAATAATAACGCACATAACATCTAAATTAACATATATAAATCATTATGAACAAAACAGCATCATGTGTTTATGCATTGCTTAGCCTAATACAAAGAGCCAAATCGCCGATCACACAGATTGCATTTAAAAACATATGAGAAGCAGTGAAATAAAATAAACCTTCACAAATTCACATCGCGTTTTCTAAACTTTAAAATTGTTTTAACTTTGCATTACTTTCTATACATCTCTTCTGTGCGACGCGAGTGCAGCAGTCATATTTTTGCCCTAAATCAAGGATCCTCTCCGCATTGACTACTAACATTGTCTTCGTCTAATATTTGAATGGGGACCAACGGGGAGACTAACGCAGGCAGCGGCGCGTCTCGTGGGCTAGACTAACAAAACATTACAATGCAACAATGTCACTTACATCATCGCATCTCACGCTCCACTGATGATGTTCCCAGACGCACTCCTAACATTTGATTGTACCATTTTTTTATTCTAATGCAAATGTTTATTTTAAATTCGACTAATATTCTTTTTTTTAATTCACAATCTCCTCATCACAGGCAGGCACAGAACTCGTTTCAGCATGTGTTCGTGTTTGTGTGTGCTGTCTGCGTCACTCATAGCACGTGCCTATATCGCGCGCTATATCGCACATTTTTTATATCGTTATCGATGAAGGTGTACCGTCGATAAATATCGATACCGTTTTATCGCCCAGGCCTAGTTCCAACGCCACTTTTTTCCAGAACAAGTTCAATAAAAATATTTTTATGAACCAGGCCGTGTCATTTGAGTCTAAGCCTAACCTCATCTCTACTACATACATCATGGGGAAAAGATGACAGGATGCTTCCAGTGTTATATATGTGTGTGTGTGCATGTCTCACCCTGTTTGAACCTCATCAAAACTCTTTGTTGTACTCCTCGAGCCGTTCTCACGCAGCTTTTCCCCCTGGTTCTTCCTTTTCTCTCGTGTCTAGTTCGTTGCATCCCTCTGGAGCTTCAGATGCAGCTGCTGCGACAGCTCCAATGCCGGCACCGGATCTACACACACACACACACACACACACACAGCCACAGTTAACAGCGCCTTCAGCAAAACTCTCAAACAGCTGATCAACACAGGTTCTTATAACAGAAGTTTGAGTTCTTTTCATTTACTGAACCATCTAGGCCCAGACAATCTGCAAATCAGGGTATATGCAAGATTAAAATGCTTTATTCAATATGTATGCCTACTCAAATTGGTTTATGTATATATTGGTTCAATATACCAATTAGGGATCATGCACTAATTAGGGCTGTAAATAGCAAAAAAAAGTGCACTCTTTCGGTGTTTGGCCAAATAAGCGAAAAAAACGAATAAACTGTACCGAACAATGACGTGACGCGATCAATAGCAACCAGCGCAGAATGAGAGGCACGCATTCTTTACAACGCAGCAAACACGTCAGCAGTGTGGAAGTGTCTGAGAAAGATGCAAAAATCATTACAATTGACAGAGACTGTTTAGGACTGCATCTCATGTCTTCGATGAGAAGAGGAGGGTGGTTGTTGCTGGTTACTGTATGATGATTGAAATGGCCTAAACAATTAGCAAATAAACTGCAGAACGTTATGCTTTCTAATACATGCACATTTTTGAGATAAAATATGCATTCTTACAACCAACTAAAATACACTACAATATAAACACCATAAAGTAAACATTGTCATGATTCACCAACAGTAGTTCATTAGCAATCTATTGGCATAAATGTGTGACATTCATTGATGATTATAATCTGTAGAATGCAGAACGGCAGCATGTTTTTACGTGCAGCGCTCACATTTAATTCAATCACTTTAAGCCATATCGTAATGCTTTTCCATCCCCAAAATGTAAGACCTCTTAAACGATAATTAAGACTTTTCTTATACCATTTAAGAAAAGTAAGACTTTTTATAAACCTAAATTTCATAAAACCTAATTTTATTAAGGGCCCATGGGAATTCTGGGGTCTTCGTAATGTTTCATAGAAGGATCAATGTCAACTTCGGGCTTTATATCTACAGATATAAAACAATAATAAAGTCTTGAAAGAATGCAGTCAGTGTGGCCTCTGCATATGTTAATATGGCATACAGTTGGCTCATCTTCTGACTGGAAATGACTGCTAATTATTATTACCTGCTATTATTGCAACATAAAAGGGAAATATTTGAGGATTATGATGTTTTAATCATGCATCTCATATGGTTATGACACACAGACTTACCCGGCACATCAATCAGTCGTTTATAGACGTTTAGAAAGGCCGTCTCTGACTCTTTACTCCTCTTACTCAATGCATCAATCTAGAAGAGACACAGATGAGAAAATATCACACACACACACACACTTGTTCCCGATTGTCCCTCAAACATATCTACTCATAATGACTGTCCTGTTGTGTCGTCTTGTGCTGACAAATTAAATCCCACCGCCTGAATAAAGTCATTCATCTGCTGGTTTACCTCTCTTACAGTTCAGGAGAAAACTCACCTCAGCCTGGAAACTCTTCAGCAGCGGAGCCACAAGCTTCCTCAGATCCTACATCAGACACACATAAAGAACACAAAGACTGTTAGTTAGGAGGAAGCAAGCATGCAGAAATAAACATGATCTGACACTCAAAAAGCTTCAGAATCAAATATCATGGACACTTCAATGCACTTACATTGGCCACAAAAAGCAGAGAAAAGTTATGTGCTAGTCTGAATGTGTAAATCCCATTTTAGATGTGCTCTACTTACTACTTAGTAACAACACACTAAAACAGACATCTAAAGCTCAAAGAATTTACAAAATAGCATTGCAATGTTATTATAAAGTGTGCATCCTGCACTTATCTGCACTTTTGTTCTCCAGTCTGGACCACAGGCTGCCGCAGCTCTAAATGCTCAACCTTCCCATATGGCAAAATATATATATATTTTTGAGGCCAAAATATAATTGAAGTATGTGCTAAATATATGCTGCAAACAGGGAAGCTCAATTAAATATATTTTTGAAATAGGAAATATATTTATTTTCAATCTTCATATACCAATATCAGTCATTCACTTGTCCAAGTAAAAAAGTTAAGAAAAAAGGTGGTTCTTTTTTTTTTTTGGCGTAAATGTAATTTATTCTGAAGCAAAGGTCTCATCAGTGCTCTATCAGGTATTACTTTAATCAGCATATTTGTGATATTTGCATTAAATTGATTGCTGTTACACTTTTTTAACTTAATGAAGGACAATATTTTCCTAACCTGATTAAATGTACGTCACCATTTACGTCAAATTCTTAAATTTAATCAATACATTAGTTAGAATAATAAGACATTTGGGCTGTTACCAAACAAATGATATCAGTATCAACAAAATGTATCTTTGCAGTGCAGAGGAAACACAGAAGCTGCATCGAAAGTGCCATTTAGATGTATTTACTTGAAGATAAGAGGTTCCATAAATTAATTTACTCAAAACTGCAAATGCTTAAATAATGTTATTAGATAAATGTTTGACTTTTTTTGACATGCAAATATGCTGGAAAAATGCAATGATACTTTTAAATATGAAATTAAACCACCAGTAGTCTTAATGAGTGAGTCACTGATTCAACCGATTCGTTCAAACGGTTGATTCATTCAATAAATGAAGCAAGTGACTGTCTTTATGAACGGCTCACTGAATCATTGACTCTTTCAACAGCCTGATCATTCATTAAGAACACTGTGTGAGTTGCTCGGAGATTGCGGCACATGTTCTGCTGTGGCTTTGCGAAGAACTATTTTCGTTAGCAAAAGGGAGCAAAAACGATCAATAATGTGTCTAAAATGTAAGTCAGTTAATATTAACTACTTGTTTATTGTTGTATAAAATCAATGTCACATTTGTAATTGTGCTGAAAGTCGGGAAAACATCACTCTTGGTCGTGTGATGTTGCATATATTATATAGAATGTTTATATTTTTTTCTACCGCAGTATGTTTGTTTCGTGTGTGCTGTTGCGCTTATAGTTTTGATTTCTTCATGAGTCAGATACGCTGCATGAGCCTCAACTGATGCGACCTTGATACTGTCGATACATTATCCGCTATTAGTCACCGTTTACACTGAAAGTAATAAAATTAGGGATGCACCGAAATGAAAATTCTTGGCCGAAGCCGAAACCGAACAAAATGAAACACTGGGCCGAAGGCCTCATACCGAACACGGTTTTTCGAGTTTTTTTCCCCCCATGTATTTTGCCAATTTTTTTTTACCATTGCATAAATTAAATAGCCAAAATGTGTTTTTTACTGTTTTGTCTTGTTTTTCAAAGAAAAAAAAAATCAATTACAAAACAACAATTTAAAAATATTTAACACTGAACATTTTTAACATTCTACCAGACATACCAACAAAGCACAATTTAACTTAAAATTAATAAGTTAGTAAAATAATAATGTTTGGCCATCAGACCCCCTTCTTTAATCAGGCATGTATTTTTTATTTATTTTTTACTGTACAATTAAAAGCAGCCTTGCTGAGAAGAGACTTCTTTTAAAACATTACAGATCCTAATTTGAACACTATGTGTGTATGTTATAATAAATGTATTAAAACAGAGCTATAATTGTCTTACTTTTTATTTTATTTTACAGAACAACAGTAAAGCTGTCAGATCATGCAATGCGCGCGTGTATTAGAAAACATAACGTTCTGCAGTTTATTTACTAATTGTTTAAGGCCATTTGCTGAATATTCGGTGCATCCCTAAATAAAATCAGAATCATTCTCGCCAAAGTTTCGGTGCTGCCTTAGTTATTGTTTGTTATTACAATTTTAATCAGGTTACTTTAAATTCTCTTTCACTGGCCGCTTCACACAAACCACAAGCGTTAATGTTGAGCCCTGAATATATTTTTCTAAATGTATTTCCGGGGCAAGAAAATGCATTTTCTTGGACTGAAATACATAGAGATCAAAATGCTTTTAAAAAATATATTTCTACATTCAAAATATATTTTCAAAAACGGCCCAAAAATATATTGGTAGAAAATAAATTTACTATTCTTTTGGCCATTTTTTGTATATTTTGAAAACATATTTTTTTTTGCTGTATGGGATTGCTGTCACTGGAGTCCTAAGGTCTTTGTGCCCATCCCTAATTTTATTTGTTTAGGATATATTTCTTTTTTTTTGACATTTCAGTTCCAATGTCTAAATATTAACACAGAGTTAAAAGCAAACATCCGTTGACGCTCTGACTCTGTCCTCATCTGCTGGTGCGCTGGACTGCGAGGGAGGAGCGCATCCCAGAGACTCACACCTGAATGAAAGAGAGCTTAGAAACACACAACTCACCTCTGGCGTGTTCTTCTTAAAGTCGCGGCTCTGGTCGATGAGTTTTTTCCTGGACTGCTCGCTGTCATCCTGCCGGCCGGCCAGCAGTGTGGCGGCGCCGTCCAGCTCTCTCTGAAAGACAACGAGTCACACTTAGAGCAGATCAACTCACAACTCATAGATCTAGTTAGGCTAAATACATAACCACTGCTTACACTATCAAGAAAACAACAACCAACACAATTCTGCTTCGTATGTTTACATTAACAATGCAATTAATGTTCTGTTTATTACAATAAAAGTATAAGCTTTTCCGTCCCCAAATTTAAGAAAATGTAAAGCTTTTCTTATATAATTTAAGACTTTTTATAGCCTGCAGGAACCCTGGGATCTTTGTGCTGATAAGTGATGCATACAATTTTGTCATATTTCATAATACTTGTATGGTTTTGTTTTTGTACTGTGGTTTATTCTGTAATATATTTTTTTAGGAGGCACTGTCTCTCTTGCCTCTTCCTAAAAACAACCCCATCCCTGGCAGAGTCAGATAAGAAAACACTGCTCTCACATGTGTCTTTATTTACAGACGCATAAACCACTGATCTATATAACTCTATTATGTATTAGAGGTACAAACCTGAAGTTAGAATTGACTTGACATACACACTGCAAAAAATGCATACTCTAAATTCATATTTGTTTTCATATTTTGCACACAGTTTGCAGGATATCTTAAAGGTCCCATATTTTACACCATTCTGGCATTTTATTGTAGGTTTTGATGTCCTTAAGAATATATGAGTTTGCAGGACGGGATGTTATAAGTACCAAAAAAACCATCTCAGATATTGTTCAGCTCCTCTCTTCAGGCAGCTTGCATCGCTGAGAAAGGTTGATTTGGAGCTGTCTAATTACTATTCATGAGCGCTATCTTCTGATTTGGCCTGTTGTGTTCTGAGTGACGCACGGCCAGGCCAACCACAGGTAACTAGGGCCAGAGACGTCACAGCGCTAGCGGGAGGCAGCCCATTCAAACCAGTGCAGGTTCGGCTACATGAGGAAGCTTAACCAAATCATACTGTTTGTGTGTTGGAGTGACAGAAGCACAGTATACAGACTAGGCAAATTAGAATTACACATATCTGCTGACACTGCCGGACAAAAACCCGATGACAGCTGTGGTTTAATGCGATAAAACGAGCTGACTGGACAGAAACGATCGCGTTGCAGTGCACCCTATTATCAGAAAAGGTTTTTATAATTAAGTATGAATGAGTCTTTTGTTGTTATGGGCGCGTTCTACAAATTTCTTGACATATGTCTGTTCTTGCTCTCAAGACTATGTCGTTGTCTGAAATAATGTAGGGCTGAACTGTGTGTAGAACAACCCACTGAGAATTATATTAATCATTTTGTAATTGTTAATATTACATGGTTGTGAGTAATTGTGGCTGAACAAATAAATGTAGCTGTAAAAAATAGTTTACCTTTTCACATAGTTTCTTGTTGTTGTTGTGTGCTCAGACAATGGCAGGGGAACGCGATGTTCGGGGGTGTGCTAAAGGAGAGAGGGACGGTGTGGGCGGGGGGGGGGGATGGGGCGGTAAATTGGGCTCGGGGGGGGGGGCGGGGGGGGGTGGTGACTGAAGGCGGTGACGGTGTAGTTCTGACGTCAACTTTTTACACAAGTCACAACAGCTCGTGAAAGATCACAGCTACTTTATGCAGACTGTGTGCAGTTTACTGTGGACTGACTGTTTTGAAACTTATATGGTAGTTACATAGCCCCTAGTCCTCAGTTATCGTGAAAAAAAGCCAGGACATGTCAGTTTTGACAATATGGGACCTTTAAATCACTCTTTGCTAAACAATCTATTCACAGTTTGTATAAAAGTTGTGTTTTTAATGCTAAAAGCACCACACACACACACACACACACACACACACACACACACACACACACACAATGAAAAGTCGTGACAAGTGCGTGTAAATATGAATCAGATGAATTATAGCTCCGTGTGCTAGTCACTGAAAGCGTAATGATTGAGCTAGCGAACACAAGCTCCCCTCAACACTCCCGAGGGCTTTAACTCATAACTATCGGTTAATCTGCTGAGATATGACCCCAGCGAAGTCAGGACAAATTATTCATACTGTTAACGAACTTGTGCCTAGCGTTCAATGCTAGTTCGTGTCTGTTTGGACAGTGTTTACATCACAGCAGCTGATGGATAAACACAGATAACTAATCAATCGCCGATCAGTCGATGCAGCAGCCGAACACACACGAGAGAGAACATGTAGCGGTTAATAGAGGTCCACAGACCTGCAGCTGCTGCAGATTAAAGCGCTTCCAGTACTGACACACCGACGCCGCGCTGCTAGCCGCCATCTTCGGTCCTCACGCGACGCGACACGACGGCAAACTCAGGGTTGCCAGGTGTTCACAATAAATCCTCCCAAAATAGCCCAAGACTAGTCCAGTCGTGTTTCGAAGGGGGTCCCCCGTTAAAAAGCACGTTCGGCTGGGGTAAAATAAACGGCTTTTTTTTTTGGCGGGGTTCCCCTGGTAAAATATCACGTTATTGTGGTCGCTTCAACACGCGGCGACAGTGTTAAAGTAGCCCACCCCGCGGGGAAACCGCGGACTTGGCAACACTGCAAACGATGCCGTTTCCTACCGGACTCTCATCCAGACGATTCAAAACCCTCAACGTTTGTGCATTAAACAAAAAGTGCGATTAAAAATTACAGAGACATTGAATTGAAAATACACGAGGAAACACAATATGTATATTTATCGAAAAAAATCGGACTTGGCAACACTGCAAACGATGCCGTTTCCTACCGGACTCTCATCCAGACGATTCAAAACCCTCAACGTTTGTGCATTAAACAAAAAGTGCGATTAAAAATTACAGAGACATTGAATTGAAAATACACGAGGAAACACAATATGTATATTTATCGAAAAAAATAAAAAAAAGGTAAATTACGGGCCGACCCGTTTTATGTTAATTTGTCATTGTAACTTGTGTCAACTTATTCTATTTCTAAAATATGGTAAAAAAAAAAACATTCTATTTCCATGGTCAGCTGAACGAACGCTACTATGGCAAAGGTTAGCTCATTAATATGAATTATTTCCGCACCTCAACCCTCCAGGCAGATTGGCCAGTAACGACCGCGCATGCTCATTAATATTCATGAGTAAGCCGTCACCATAGTAGAACGCGGAAGTTCGCGGTCTCTGAAGTTAGCACACGTGTCGTTCACTTCCGCTGTCTTCCGCCTGGTCAAACAAACATGGACGAGAAGATTCATCTGGATCTGCAGGACTTCTCTGAGGAGCAGTTCATGGAGAGCTTCCTGAAAGAGATTCAGAGTGAAGAAGCCGTCTTCATCCTCGGGATATTCCTGGCTTTAGCGCTCGTGGTTCTCACTGTCGGTAAGCATTAAGCAGCGTTATTGTCATATCAAAGCAAACATTCATACAAGACGTTATTAGAGGTAGCCAGCATAACTATTATTATTGTTTGCATCTTGACTGTGCACGTGTCTTGGACACATTAGCTGTTTCACAAAAATATTTGAGGCATTTACAAGGGTTCAAATCCCAATAATAATAATAATGATAATAAAGTATGAACAAGCAGTCTTCTAACAGATGATCTGATCTCTCTATCACTGGGATTACATGAAGATGCAGAGCTTCAGACCAAAGCCTAGCTTCACTGGAGAAGACTCTTGAAATCACATACCTGCAGACTGCACAAGTGTAACGCTGCTTGAGCGAGGGCTGTGTTATAGCTAACACCAATACTGAAGAAGAATTTGAAAATTAACTTTTCATGCCATTGTTTATTGTAAATATTCTCCCTTTACAGCAGTCTCTTCCTGAAGTGCTTCACTTTTACCGGTACTGTAATTGAGTGGCATCCCATAATAGCCACACTGTGAAACATTTTGTAACATTTCTTGTCTGACGGCACTTAAAGAGGTCATATAATGCGATTTCAGTGTTTCCTTTCTCTTTTGGAGTGTTACGAGCTCTTGGTGCATAAAGAAGATCTGTAAAGTTGCAAAGACTAAAGTCTCAAATCCAAAGAGATATTCTTTTATAAAAGTTAAGAGTCAGCCACGCCCCCCTAAAACGCCTCGTTCTAACACGCCCCCACATGTCTACATCACTATGTGGGAAGATTTGCATAACGCCGCCCAAATGTTCACGCAAAGAAAGAAGGCGTAACTTTTATTCTCGCTGTAGTATTGTTGCTGCCGCCGTCATGTCGTGGAGACGCTGTGTGTTTCGTTGTGAAAGCGAAACTACTTTGTTTGGTCTTCCAAAAGAGGACGATATGTTTCTATAAAGTGGGGCAGTTGCAACTTTGCAAGGACAGTCTGGCACTTCTGACTCACAACATGCAAGTACGTTTTATATTTAAAGAATTTGCCACTGAAGGTTCAAACGCAAGTTTTGAGCAGTGTAGAGTAGCACTTGTTTGTCATTTCTCCGATCACAAATGCAGATATGGTTTTATGTTTACGTGGTGCGATGCAACGAGTAAAAAGACAGTATAAGTCATTATAATCAGTAATTATGTCCCCACTGGATGCAACAAATGCCTCGTCGCTCCGGCCGGACAGGGCATCATCACAGTATGGTGAGGGGCGTAACATTTCCGTCACACGCTTGAGGTATTCGGCCAATCACAGCACACTGGATAGCTGGCCCATCACAGCACACCTCGCTTTTCAGACCGATGACTTTGTACAAATCGACACGTTTCAGAAAGGCGGGGCATAGAGGAGAAACAATAATGTACAGTATGTGGAAAATATTGTGTTTTTGAACCTTAAACCGCATAAACACATTTCATTACACAAAATACACTAAATAATGTTCTTTTTAGCAACATCATATGACCCCTTTAAGTCCTTTCATAGTAAAAAGTTCTTAATTTCTGAAGCGAAACACTGTTTTATATTACAGTGACCTGTTGATATGATGCATCCGCTTTTATGGTTGACACTTTCTTGACATTACACACACACACACACACACACACACACGTTCTTTTTCTGAAATCTTAGTGTTCTTTGGGAATTTCTGGGGCTCCAGTAAAGCCAGGAACGCTGTGCTGCTGCTGGGACTCTGTGACTCCGGGAAAACTCTTCTGTTCACTCGAGTGAGTAAAGGAAAAGATTACACAACACAAGCTTGCTTACTCTTGCGGCACACAGTCATTAGACTGGAAATGATCTGCAGTGTTTTCCCAGTTATTACTAGGGAAGTTTGTAAGGACTCAGACGTCCATCACAGAGAGCAGCGCCACATACAAGAGCAAAGATGACCGGGTAAGCTGTGTGCATTAGATGTTATGAGGCACCTGAGTGGATTTTAAACATAAGATTTAATTGGCTAAATAACACACTGAATGTTTTTGATATTGCAGGGTGGCAGCTGGACTCTTATCGACGTTCCCGGTCATGAAAGTTTAAGAGTTCAGATTGTGGAGAAGCACAAGGCCGTGGCTCGGTGAGTTATGAAGATAAATATGAGCTTTTCTGACTGCGCATGAAGGCCTGTTCATTCTCACTGAGAGTATTAGTTGCGTGGAAGCTTTTGAATGGAAAGCATGGGTTCCTGGGACCCTGCTCACTGCGGGAACGGTCACATGATGACCGGCTGGCTTGTTGTAATCTGGGGAACAGTCCAGCTTTTTATCTTTGAACCGCTAAAGCAAACGGAGCAATCCGTCAGAGATGAGCTTTTCTCACATTAGTTGTACCACAGACACAGTTTCACTCTCTCGCTCTAGAAACAACGGAAAGTCCACAAATAATTAATGCGCAAATATAATACGTGTGTATACATGCAAGAAGTGTATGCAGTGCTCTTTTATCTCATGCACTTAAAAACACACAAGTAATGCAAACAGCCAATTGCAAAAATTTAATTATTATAATAAACTTTTCTCACAATTTAAGTCAAATTCTGTCAAGACTGAGCCTGTGTTTTCTTTATAAATTCACCATGGAATAATTTTTTTTAAATGGAATGTTATAATGTTGATTATAAATTAATTATTTGTGCACATCTTTTTTTTTTTATAATTCATGTGCCCTCATAATCAAAAGCATAATTTGTTTGGAATTATATTAATAAATCAGAGGTAGCACTTTATTTTACTGCCCTGTTCCGCATGTTAAGACGTTAAGATGTCCGCATCAAAAGAAATGTACAAAAGTGATTTTATATCCATTGAAAGCACATTAAATCTAAGTCAAATGTCCAGTTTTAAGGTTTCAAATAAGTTTTTGGAGAATAAAGTGTTAAAATTTGGTTGAAATAATGTTACATTGTCATTCAGCGTAACACAATATTTACGTAAAAATTCAAACATCATGCTTATTCTGACGTGTACATATAAAAATATATAAAAGAATAAGGGAGCATATTAAATTTGATTGAGTTTTAAATGAGTAAAAAATTCTTACTGACTAATGGGCAAAACCTAGGATAGTGGCACATTTAAAAAATGTAAAATTACAACTAATTCGAATTTCGGGTGAAAGTAATTAGTCTTTTAATACGTCATAAATAGATTTTTGTTGTAAATATGCCTGACAAGATTGTTACACTGAATGATATTTTAGTGGGTGTCTTCTGTAAATCAGGGGAAAATGTATGATATTTATTTTTTTGGTCGGAAAAGCAAAATTGCAATTAAATTAAATGGAAAACTTTAAAAAAAAAAATTGTGGAAAAGCAACAACAATTTAAAGCAGTATTACTTTTTGTGCTTAAACCCTTTTCGGTCTTTGACTCGCATACAATGTAGTTATTATAGTAATAACTAGGTGCTAACCCTTAACCCATGTGGTTATCTTCTCTTACCCAGTATTTTCGTGGATCATCTCAGATTCTGTATTCCTGATGATGCATCATACATTTGCTGTCTATTTAGTTCAAGCACCATTCCCACCTTTCAGTGTGAATAAACGTGCAATTGTTTATCAGTACGTCTAGCTGCTAGATGTTCAGACAGAGACCTCTTGGTTGAGTGACTGAAAGCTCTTTGCTGGATTGCAGAGCCGTTGTGTTTGTGGTGGACAGCAGCATCTTCCAGAAGGACGTCAGAGATGTGGCTGAGTTCCTCTACTCCATCCTCACAGACAACATAGTGGCAAAAAATGCCCCCACACTTGTGGTAGCCTGCAACAAACAAGGTTATTGTTGAATTTAATATTCTCAATTACAATCAATGGTGCTCTTGATGTGAGAATTGGCCAATGCCTCAAAGAGAAAATACAGAACATAATTTGCTCTGAATTTGAGTCGTAAAGATTTAGTGCAGTGCAGGTGTTTTTTCACCAGACTGAACACTGTGCACCACTAATGATTGTTTTATAAAAATGTTATTTTGCAAAAATGTGACTAGAGGGATTTCATGTGTATGGAGTACATGTTTGTTTTCTTTCTTTTACTGTAGATATCTCCATGGCAAAATCAGCTAAATTAATTCAGCTGCAGTTGGAGAAGGAGATGTGAGTATTCACTCATTTCCATCTCGGGGTTAAAGTGCCCTTATTATGCTCATTTACAAGTTCATAATATTATTTTGGGGGTCTGCTAGAATGCATTTACATGAGTAACAGTATTTGTCTAATACTGTACATTGCACCAATCAAAGCAGACTGGGCTTTTCAGAAGTACAGGTTTTAGAGACGGGAGCTAAACAGAGCATTTCAGAAACGCTCCTGTCTCTTTAAAGCCTGTATTTTTGCTTGGGGATTCAGCTATGAACAGTATTACATCTATAATGGTAACTATGAAATAGTTTTTTTTATGTGCTCGAAATCGCTTGCCCAACTGTTCTTTAAGGGCGTGCATTATGCAAATGTGTAACGCTAAGTCATGAAATAATGGCAGGACTAGAAACGAGACGTTTCCGGTGTTTTCTGTTGCAGAGATGAACTACCATTGCTGTGGGCTTTGTAAATGTGCAGGTGGTTTACATGCGAGGTGCTTCTCTGTGAAACATCTAGTAGCATTGGTGTCATCAGTGTTGGGGGTAACACATTACAAGTAACGCGAGTTACATAATCAGATTACTTTGTTACATGAATCTCACTTGCAAAAAAAAAAACGATTCAGTATTCCTCAAAATTAATACAATTGTCTTTGCTAGAGGCAAGTGTGAGTGTAAATTATATTAAGATGGCGTATGACTGCTTGTTTTCATGGTACTTTTCCAATGTTTTGTGGCTAAAAAGTTCAAATGTTTAAGCTGTAAACTTAACTAGTAAAGTAACATTACTTTTTAATACAAGTTACTTTTACAAATAAGTGACTTTTTTTCCCATTTATGGGTTGACCGCTGTCCTGTCCCCATGCTGAGAGAAATCGGGAGTGAGATGTTACTGTAGTTCTAGAATAAATGTGAACGTGCATTCATTTCTCACTTGCAAAAAAAAAATTTAAACTATTCCGTCTTCCTCAAAATGAATAAAAGCCATGAAATGCAACTCAGAATATTTAATCCCATTCTATTAACCAGTGTCTTTGCTGCTGACCTTTGATGATCCAATTCAACCGTACTAAGCAAAAATGACTCTAGATAAACATTTGTGCTGCTTTATTTGTTTTTATTGCTGAAGTGTGCTGAACTTTCTTCTGCGTTCTACTGTACAGACGTTAATTTACTTGTCCTTCAGCCTGAGGCTTATTCATTTCACTTTTATGTTTGCCAAAAATATAACTTTTTTTTTATTTTAAAAACAAAGCAAGCAAGCCCTGTCCAGATTTAAAAAGTAACTCAAAATTAATGCAGTGCACTTCCATAAAAAGTAACCAAGTAGCGTAATTAGTTACTTTTTTAGGGAGTAATGCAGTATTGTAATGCATTACATTTAAAAGTAACTTTCCACAACACTGGGTGTCGCATGTTTTGCGGTTACTTGTAACAGATTGATTGTAGGTTTGTGTCTTCTCCACAGGAATACTCTGAGATTGACGCGTTCTGCGGCCCTCTCCTCTCAGGACGGGGCTGTCGGGGGCTCTGTGTATCTGGGTAAGAAAGGCAAAGATTTCGAGTTTTCTCAGCTGCCCAATCGGGTGGAGTTCATTGAGTGCAGCGCACGAGGAAGCAAAGACGACGGAGGTGCTGATATCGATGCTATAGAGAAGTGCCTGGCTAAGCTCTGAAGAGCTAGAATTAAGCTCATTCATAAACTTGTAATTTAGAGCAGTTTTTGTGATCTCTGGATTTTTGTTTCTTCAGTATTGTTGTACCAATCCAAGAGTATACAGCATGTCCTACAGATACAGCACATTGTGTGTTCAACCAGAATCAATGTATATTGTATGAATGAAAACATTGACTCTTCTATTTGCCTTCGTGTTTTCACTTCAGGGCTCTTTTTGAATTAAAACTGGAGCCAACATTTGACTTCTGTCCAACTGTGTTGTATTTTGTTTTGCTAGAGGCAAGTGTGAGTGTAAATTATATTAAAGATGGCTTATGACTGCTTGTTTTCATGGTGCCTTTCCAAAGTTTTGTGGCTAAAAAGTGCAAATGTTTAAGCTGTACTTTGTACTGTATTTTACTGGAGCGTTCCAGGTTCAAAACAAGCTGAGCGCGGTGTGGCATGAGGCTGGTTTAAAGTCATTTGATAAGTAAAACAACTCCGTGTCTGTAAAGTGCATACGATATGGAGGTAATAAGACTCAAAGCAATAATGTCAGCACTGACAGATGGTGAAATGGCATTTTAGACTACTAGGACAAGTCCAGGTTCCTGAGTATATTCCTTAAATGAGGTTAAGCATCTTCCTAGGAGACAAGTTTACTCAGAGTAGATGGATAACCACAATGTTTGGTTTCAATAACTAAGTTAATTTCAGGTTAAGTAGCCATTACAAATTATACTCTGAACCAGAGGTATTTTCTGTATGCATACCCTACTGATGAACAAATGAAAAAAATATATAGTTATATAGGGCCTGGTTTATAAAATCTACCATCCTACATTTGATCTAAAGTCATGCTCAAATGTGCATATGTGATTCAGAGAAATGAATATAAGCACACCTTCGCAAATGAGCTTGAAATTGTGCACAGCTGAATGGTTACAGAGCTCTGCCTTGAAGAGCAAGAACTGCTTAGATTTCCAAACACCTGCAATATACTCCCGAAAGAAAAGTGTGCACATCTGCTCAGAACCTGATGTGGTGCTAAGCACTTTTCCATTACAAAGACGGCTTTTACAAATATAAACTCTGGCTTGGATTTGAGCATATGCACACTCAAGATCAAATCTGTGCATATGCATGATTTATAAATGAGGTCCATATTTCTTAATTATAAAGCATTATTATAACACAAATTTACCTCACAGGCCATAAAACTGAAATGTTCTCTTTTTTTATTGCTTATGAAAATGTACCGTTGTTCTACAGTATCCATACTTCCGGATCATCTGGGCATAATGCATCTGCCATGTTATCATTGTCAGGTGACTTAAAACTGAGTCTTAATCAATTGTGCTTTCCCGCCATTTACAAATTCTCTCCCATGGCCTCATGGGATAGTACAGTATCTCTTGGATGCATCTGGCAGAAACTCTGCAAAACTACTTTTGCAAACAGGTTGACATGCCTACTCATCTGCACTGTTCAGTTCACGTCAAGCTAAATTTGGTCAAACAAGCAGGAAAAAAATGCATTTGGTCACCCTGAAAATCGCCAGAGGTGGAGAGTAACGAAGTGCTTTTACTTGAGTATCATACTTGAGTATTATTTTTTCCTGGAAACTTATGACTAACTTCACTACACTAAAAAATGCTGGGTTGTTTCAACCCAACTTTGGGTCAAATATGGACTAACCCAACTTTTGGGTTAAAAATGTAATGTAAAAATTTAACCCAATGGTTGGGTTAGTCCATATTTGACCCAAAGTTGGGTTGAAACCACCCAGCATTTTTTAAAGTGTACATTTGAAAGACAAATATCGTACTTTTCACTCCACTACATTTCTATCAAGGTCCTCGAAGTAGAAAGTCGTTACTCTGTAGCAGCTTTGAAAGTCAGTGGGTGATTTTTTTTCTTCAGACAGCCTATCAGTAATCAGCCTTGTAGTGATTTCCCGCTAGTATGTAGTATGTAGAGGCGTTAAATAAACTGTTTTTTTTTTTACATTCTAAAAGCTTTTAATTCCAAAGTTACTACAAGCTAGTCAGTAAGTCTAATATATAGTAAGTTGCTTCAGAGGCATTGCAAATATTACATACAATAATAATAAAACAGTGCATTGACAAGTACTTTTGGTACTTTTAGATGCAAGTACTTCTGTACTTTTACTTAAGTAAAAATCTGTCTTCACAATGGAATAATATTTGGCCTGTACTTAGATCTGTACTTTCACTCAAGTCAGAGTTGTGTACTTGGTCCACCTCTGAAAATCAGACCAAAAGATGAGCAATAAATGACTGAGAAAGGCATAATCTAAGCTGTAGATCTTGCATTAAGTTTACATCATTTTAATATGATTTCCCAAACATTATAGCGCATCCAGCGAATACACAGATGGACTGGAACTTTGGTCTGTCACCAGCAGACTCGGCTTTCCCTTTAACACAGCTGGACAAACCCAGTTCACCTTCTCCCCGTGATTAAAAGACAGTTTTGGCACGGTTTTTCCATGCGTCTCTGAACAAGAGGAAGCACCGCCAGCTTCTGCTTCCTCGCCACTCATCTGTTGTTTCTGGTTTTGAACTTGAGAGACTGCCTTCGCTCTGGCTTTAGGTTTCTTTTTGCGGTTCTTACGCTTCCTCTCATTGGCCACCAGAGCATCTTCACCGAGGTCCCAGAGAGCCACAAGCCCGTCGTTTCCTCCGGTGGCCAGCCAGTACGGATGGGACAGAAAGCTGATGAAGTGAGCCTGTGATGCTCCCTGAGAATGAGCCTTGAACATCCCTCGTTCCCTGAGCCTGGAGTCTTCAGACACCCGCAGGAGGTGGATGCAGCCATCCTCAGCAGCACAGGCAAACACGTTACCGCAGGACGCGGCATCAACGCAGTGTGCGAGAGGAGGGTTGAACATCTGCCCCGCTCTCTGCGGATGAGCATCTTCTTGCAGACTGAAGGTCCAGAGCGGACGCACCTTTGGCAGGTTCCACAGCATTGCCTGCGAGATGGGAAACACAAACCAAACCAACCATTTCATTCAGCATCACCATCTTGATTTTTCAAGGTCGGTTCCGATTGCCAATGTTTTTACAACAAATGGTTGATGGCTGACTTTTTTTTTTAATATTTAATTTTTGAAGCAAAACGTGGGAAAGAATGAAAGCATGAAGAAAATATGAGTGCATTTAAAATTAGAGGCAAGCACTGCATTTTAATCATGACCCAAACAAAGATGCTACATACATAGGCTACATGAAGCATGTGCAGGTTCTGATTTAAATAAGATAATATGTGTCCCTGGAGCACAAAAGCAGTGTTAAGTCGCTGGGGGATATTTGTAGCAATAGCCAACAATACATTGTATGGGTCAAAATTATACATTTTTCTTTTATGTCAAAAATCATTAGGATATTAAGTAAAGATCATGTTCCATGAAGATATTTAGTAAATTTCCTACCGTAAATATATCAAAACTTAATGTTTGATTAGTAATATGCATTGCTAAGAACTACATTTGGACAGCTTTAAAGGCAATTTTCTCAATATTTAGATTTTTTTGCACCCTCAGATTCCAGATTTTCTAATATTGTCCGATCCTAACAAACCATACATCAATGGAAAGATGATCTATTCATGTATAAATCTCAATTTAAAGAAATGGACCCTTATGACTGGTTTTGTGGTCCAGGGTCACATATAATCAGATTTAGCTTTGTTAAAACAGCAGACTGTCAGAATGAGAATGCAAATTCACTCTCTGACGGCAGGTGGTGCTTTCCTTGGTCCCAGGGTCATTCTGCGTCAACTCAACCAGAGATCCCCAGCTCAAATGTTACTTTTTCTGGTAAAAGACATAGATAAATGAAGAAGAAAGCCAAAGTATTAAATATCATAGAAGAAGATTTAGCTACTGAGTAATCCACTATTTTGTAGAGGGGCTCAAAATGACAATTTTCACCTGAGATTCAGAGCCAAACTCAGGGGGATAAAATGACTTTAGAAAGATAGCAGCTGTTCTATTAATAAAATATGCTGACTTTAGCAAACTTTGTTGCAATATATGCCAATACCGTCTATTCAAAAATGGGGAAAAAGCACCTCTCAAGGTTTTTTCTCCAAAGTTTGCATGCCTGTAACTCAACAAGTACTAAATATATCTTAATGATCTTTTAGATTTTGGTTCTTAAGAAACTTTCTTTTTTAATCTTCATTAAAAAGGCACCTATGAGGGCCTTGAAAAAAATGATGGTCACACTTTATTTTAAGATCCAATTCTCGCCATTAACTACGACTAGGGCTACACAATTAATCAAATTTCTAATCGCGATTACAATTACGGATGCCACGATTACATAATCATTCAAAGCAGCAATTAATCGTTCAAAGTCCACTTATGTTATTCTGCACGCTTAAGATGCGTTTTTTTCTTTCTACATGTTATCTTAAGGGTTTTTCCATTGATTTAGTTTTAGTATAACATTATAATACCATGCATATTTTTACCTTTTTATTTAAAGAGAAACCAATCCGATGTATAGTTGACATTTGAGGTTTAATATTATAGAAAAGCAATACAAGTTTTTCAGCTTGTTCATTTTCATCTAAAAATATGGCATGCAGTTGCTTCAAACAAAGGTGTAAACATCATTAATTTAATCGTAATTAATAAATCACAATTACAATTTCAAAGGAATAATCGACAATTATGATTTGTGTCAATCGTGCAGCCCTAACTCACTTTGTGCCTCAATAACCATCTAATTTGCTGCTTAATAATAGTAAGGTAGCCTAGTTGTTAAGTTTAGGTATTGGGTAGAATTAAGGATGCAGAGTATGGTCATGCAGATTATGTGCTTTATAAATACTAATCAACAGCCAATATGTTAATAATAAGCATTGCTAACAAGCAATTAATAGTGAGAATTGGTCACTATACTAAAGTGTTACCAAAAAAAAAAAAACATGGACAAACCATCCTGTTTACTTTTGGACAGAAAACATGTTACCTTGTCCATGCTCTGCTCACCATGATCAAACATGAATTTACCTTTAAAGGGGTTATTTGATGCGATTTCAAGTTTTCCTTTTTGTTTGGAATGTTACAAGCTGATTGTGCATAGATAGATCCCTGAAGTATGCAAAGACTAAAGTCTCAAACCAAAGAGATATTCTTTATCAAAGTTAAGACCTGCAGCCCCCCTAAAACGGCTCGTTCTACACGCCCCCACATATCTACCTCACTAAATATTAGCATAATGCCGCCCAAATTTTCACACAAAGAAGGCGTGTTTTCAGTAACTGCAGTTAGTGTTGAAGCAGTCATGTCAGGGAGAAGCTGTGTGTTTCTGTGCAAAGGCAAAAGCACTTTATTTGGCCTTCCGGAAGTAGATGCAGTTAGGAATCTTTAAGATCACTTACAACAGAACTGCAATGCATTTTATGGACGACCGTTTCGTGCACCTAGGAGAGGAGGACATTCTGCTTTGCTATGACAATCTGGCGCTTCTTAATCAGCTACTGTTTTGTTATTAGTTAAGTATTTGCTATTGACTGTTCAAAATGAGTTTTGCGCATCGTGTGTGTGCGCATGTGTGTGTGTGCGTGTGTGTGTGTTTGTGTGTGAGAGAGAGAGTGTGTGTGTGAGAGAGAGAGAGAGAGAGCGAGAGAAGCAGAGAGAGAGATCACACGTGGAGTCAGCTGTCTAACCGTGGCTTGTGTACTGCATACACATACCAGCTTCATCACTGTGTCAGTCACGCGACTCTGTTCCCCTTTCGGGCTGTCTTTACATTTATTTTGAAAGATGAAGCTCTCGATTATGGTAAGGGACGTTACATTTCTGACGAGTGCTTGCGGTGTTCGGCCAATCACAATGCACTGGGTCAGCTGGCCAATCAGAGCAGACTGCGCTTGTCGGAAGGAGGGGCTTTGTAGAAAACGAAGCGTTTGAGAGAGGCGGGGCATAGAGGACCTACAATAATGTACAGTATTTTTTAAATAATGTGTTTTTTGAACATTAAAAGATGTCTTACATATTCTGTTACACCAAATACACAAAATAATGATCTTTAAAAAAGCATCATATGACCCCTTTAATCATAAACTCTACCTGTTGCTTTATTATTCACTACTTTGAGCATACAACAGAGGGCGCAATTTCCATCTTCTGTGCAACAGTTACACGTTTGAGACACAATTTGAGAGTGCTGTATCAACTTCACCAGGCTGTACTTTTATGTGAAGTATGAAAACAACATATGAGTAGCTGACAAGAGGCATACGAGTCATGCAAATCTATAAAAGCACCTCAGCAAGGCAAATTAATTCCATCACATTTCAATGGCGCCAAAAAAAGCGTGGAATACAGCCATACAAAAGTGTTTTGCATTAGACGTAAATAAATTAAACCAGCAGCCAGTAACGCACCTGCTCTTTCTGAGTCCATCATTTGTGCTGTGCAGTGGGGTAATGTGAATAATGGCAGCAAAAAATTCACCACAATTCTTAGCGAATAATAAGAATAATGGTATTTTCATGTGAACGGGAGTGAAAAGCTTTGCTCTTGACATGTAAACATCATAATGCAATTAAGATGTTTCTAGGGCAAGACTACAAATGAGAAGGCATAGGGCTTTTTCCGTGATTGCCCCTAAATTGTGGAATAGTCTTCCACTGTATATCAGAACTGCTAAAACATTGTCGCAAGTTGTTTTAAATCATGCTCTAGAAATAAATTGACACTGACATAAAATGAAATATCACCAGTATATTAATTTATATAACCTTGCATTAGCAGTATATTAATTTGCATGTTAACTAGGAGAGGTTGATATATTCAAAACCTTCAAAAGGGTGGTCTGAAGGGCTGCTGTGCTACCCAGAAGGCTATAGCTCCAACGCTTCTGGCAAGAAACTAAAGGGATGATTTTTTTGACATGTCCCACCCTGACTTTAAAGGTGACGTATCATGCTATAATCGGGTCCCCGGTGCATCTACCAACCCAGAAAACGTGAAAAAGAACAACCCAGTAACTGGTTAGCCTTGCTCTGCAAGCTTGAGAGAAAACGAGCCAGAAAAACTCATTTGTTTAACATAAACCTGTGTGTACTTGACAGTTTAAGCGCAATAAGACATGAAAGAGAACTTCGTTTAGTGCTCACGTGCCGCTTTCTGTGCGTGTGCTTCGGATGTGTGCGCTCAAGAAACCGCATATCAGAAGTTTAAACTTATATGGTTTAAAATGATTTGATTTCAGTGCGACAGACATTATAATCAAAACCAAACAGATGTTTTTTAGCAAAAGTACGTGAGCAGCGAGCTGTAAAGGCACAGTCCAACAGACACATTCTGGGGACACCTGAGACTTGTATTACATCTTGTAAAAAGGGGCATATTAGGTTTCCTTTAAGAAAAGGATGATTTCTTTGACATGTTCCACTCTGACTTTAACACATCGAAGAAAACTGCATTTCTCAAGACACTTCACAGGAACTGTAACGCACAGCTGCTACTTTTTGTATTTCGAACGATAAGTCTGTGTTACTTTGTGCAAACGTGCCATGCCGTTCATCAATCACCATCTCTGTATCTCACCTGCATGTCGAGTCCTGCAGACACTAAACTCTGAGGCCGGTGAGGTCGGAAGGTCACAGACGAGCAGATGTTGTCATGTTTCCGCAGCGTCCTGATGACTTTCTCCAGCTGTAGGTCAACGACTCTCACGGCTCCGGAATCATCCGCCGCAGCGAGCAGAGCACCGCTCTCGTTCACAGACAGACAGTTTATCTCCTCCTCACCCACGTCTGCCAGCTGTGTCACAGCCGTCTTCAGGTTCCTGGTGTCTAGTACACTAACCGTGCGTGCATGAGAGGCGTACAGCATGCAGGGGGTCGACGGTGAGAATGCGACGCACGTGACATCATCATCAGCGCTCAGGTGCAGTTTAGAGACCGGCGATCCGTCGTGACTCCACAGGCTCAGTTCACCTCCTTCTGCTCCAGTCGCCACCATATGCTCTGATTCAGAGGAGACTCCGGCACAAAGCACAGGTGTGGCGTGACCGCCAGTCCATGTGTGTGACATCCTGGTGACACACAAACACAGAGTCACCTCCAGTGTTGAGGGTAACAAGTTACGTAATCAGATTACTTTTTTCAAGTAACAAGTAACGCATTACTTTTTAATTTAGAAGGAAATATTAAGAGTTACTTTTTCAAATAAGTAACAGCAGTTACTTTGTTTCCACCACTCGACGATCGTTCTCGTAAACGCAGTTGGTTATGTTTTAAATGAATGTAAACAGCTGAGAAAGAAATCAGATGTGTATCATTATACTGGATCCATGCAGTCAGATTTAAAGGGACAGCAGCCTATAAATACCTGCTCCTGAATATGTCACTAATGTAAAAAACAACAACAAAACAACTATAACAAAGATTAATCTAAATTGAATTCATACAGTGAACACAATGCAGTATTATTTTACACTTAATTATTAAATTTATGCACCTGAATACTACTGTTTATTTTATCTATGCTTGTAAATTGTGTATTTCTTTTCTTTCACTGACTGTTCACTTGCCTTTAATCATGTTTGAACTTTCTCAGACTATAGTTTCTGCTGTGGTATATGAAGAAGTACTTAAAGTGTGTGGAAAGCAAAGTTACAATGATATAAAATTAGTGTCATTCATTTTTTGTTTGCATGTTCACACTGATGTTAAATGACATTTTCTGATTTGTGACATAACTTTTTAAGTAATGCTAAAACACTGCTGGCCACTTTCAGAAGTTGTAGTGATTCGTTCTTTTCCAAGAAAGAATGTGAAACAAATTTTTAAATATTTTAAAATATCATTTAAATTTATTTTACACACTTTAAGCAATATCGTATCGCATATTGCATTTTTTTTTTACAAGGTATCGCATTTTTCTTCAATATCGCACAGCCCTAATACTCACGGCACCGTATCGCCGTATGCATTGGCAGTAGCAAGATCCTGTACTTGCTTGCAGCAGCAGCAATAATCTACCAACAGCAGCAGCAATTCAGCAGCATCGTAGCAGATCTGTTCTGCCAAGACCAAATACATTAACATTGTCATATCCATCACCATGCTGAAATGTTCCGAGAGTTGTCATGATTGAACTGTGTTTTTGGAGATTTCGGTCAGCCGAGATGCATAAGCCTCGTTCCGACTCTCGGTTCAAATCAGATGTGTGTGCATATATATATATATATATATAGTTGGAGCACGAGGGGGGCTTTTACAAATCCATTTCAAGGCCCATTTTTGAAATTCTAATCAAATTACAGTTCTGGAAATCCCGTTTTAGTCAGGCTGCTCGAATTAGATTTCACAGATAGGTCACTATGCTATGCAGAACTTAAATATGCTGGAATGTTTAAACTTAAACTTAAAAGTGGTCATCATTTACTCAATAATGTCATTCCAAACCTGTACGCACTGCCTTGTTCTGAGTGGAATGTGATAGAAATCTCAAAACAACACAAGTGTCCTAACAAAACTGGGTCGGTTACCAAAATATAAAAAACTTGAGGGTGACAGAGTTTATTTTGGGGTGAACTATCCCTTTAACAGATCAGACTAGAGCAAGACTTCTGGTGGGACACTGTTTGCACAATGACATTAAAGATTTATTTATTATCTTTTATGAAAATCTTTTTGCAAACAAGTAGACAGAATCTTATAAAGCTTCATGTAGATTAGCGATGCAGCCATTACATCAGGCAGTCACAAGGCAACACATCTACTTCATCTTTATGACTCTTTTGCACATTTTAGATTAATAATAAAGTCATGAAACATGTGAAATAGCACCAGTGGAAATACAAGACTTCTGCATTGACTTTATCTGTGTGTTATGTGGCACTGTATGAGAACAGTAGCCAGTGCTATCGTCGAAACAGCGTATTCTGGGAATGTTTTGGGGTTACTGAGCGAGTTTGGACGTAAACAGCTGCTGGAGTATTCTGAGTGAAGCTGGGAGAAAACTGTACACACAGACACGTGACCGGCAGGCGGCTCTTCGGTGAGCATGCTGACCCTAACCTGGACACCGAATCAAATGCGTTGTGCTTTTATATTCTCGTTAGCGATCATTAGAATCTCTTTTATTGTGCTCCACACGAACAACGATTAGTAAACTCCACAAACCTGTTATTATGAGCTGCAGCCACTCGTGTCGCCTGCTGATGACGTGCGTGTCACGTGTCGCCTGCTGATGACGAACATTTTCATGTTGTTGTTGTTTATTTTTAATATATTTTATTATTGCGATATAATTGTAAATAGTACGTTTATGAATAAAATATTAGAAATTATTAAAATATTAAATAAACAACTTTCAGGCACACGGTGTTCGTCTGAGTTTGTGACTTTGATGAAGATCAGCTGGGTAACTAGTCCTTAAGACCTCTAACAGGAATAAAGGGAGTCTGGTTGGTAATAAGTGAAGCTGGTAGTGCTGTTTGTGGAGTTGTTTAATCCTCCTCTGCTGAGATCTTCAGAGATTTAATGTCTTTTATCTTCAGCTGATTTCATCTAAGGCTGTGAGTAGTTCTCGAGTTTCTGTTTCTCTTTTCTTCAGTGATTTTGCTTGTTAACAAGCTTGGACAAGATGAGAGGACTCTATAAATAATATACACCGATTATGTGGCTCAGAAAAGGTCCAGTGTGGTTTATTTCTTTGCTCTTGGCTGACATGTGGCATTGCTATGGCCTGCTTTTGGCCCAGATCTGGCAAACGGGAGCGGTCCGCCCAAGTGCCATCTTTCCACGCTGCATGTGGGCCAGATCATCTTTCCACATGTGCCGGATGTGAGCCGCATCTGGGCCGACACTATGTTGCTATCTGGGTAGTTTCTCCTGCTCTGGATTTAGTACCAAAATCAAACATTGGCAGGGCTGCGGGCCACCTGTCTAACCGCTTCCAATTTAGCTGATCACACATACATCTGTCAACATGATAGACTTTGTGACATACCGAAAATGTTTGCAAAGAGCCATCTGAGTGCCAAATACTCCAGCTTGTACAAGGGATAGTTTTTCTCCTTAGAGAGACCACTGCTGGCATAGGCAATCATTCTAGTCTTTCCATTTTGGACTATAAAGCAATCCCATTTCCACTGACTCTGGTGAGGATTTAAGGTGACTTCCAGTTTGAAAAACCCAACACAGGTGCAGGTGTAAGTTTCTGAATGACAGCGTCCCATTTCCCAGCTAGGGATTGCACGTTACTCCTAACAAGGTAAGATGATTCTGGGCGTCTCATAGAAAACACCCCCTTTAGTCGTGCATTCAAGGGCTTAACTATCTGTAAGTACACTCTAAAAAATGCTGGGTTAAAAACAACCCAATAGCTGGGTTTGTTCCTTTTTAACCCAGCGCTGGGTTATTTTTAACCCAGCATTTTTTAGAGTGTAGCTTTCCACAGACCGAAAGCTGGAGTACCTTCATGAGCTCCTTTCTTTTCAATCACCTTGTACATCAGAAAACATAGTAACTGCAAATGATTACTGATGTGTCTCTATAAACTGGATGTACAGCTCATGTCCAGCAGTGACACTGGCATAAGCTTTCTCCAGGTCAAGCACATACACATGTTGTGGCACGAACGCACCTACCAAGGATGACATTAGGGTTGTTCCACCCGAAAAATTACTTAGGCCATAATTACTCACCTCAGGTCCCTCCTAGCTGTATATGGCTTTCTTCTTTCAGACGAATCCAGTCAGAGTTATATTAAAAATAGTCTTTGATCTTTCAAGCTGTTTAATACCACTCAGCGGGTGTTGCATGCATCAGTCCAAAAGAAGTTAAATAAAAAGCGCCCATCCTTAATAAAAAGTGTCTCACACGGCTCCGTGTGGTGAACAAAGGGCTCCTGTCAGCGAATCGATGTGTTTTTGTAAGAAAAATATCCAATTCAAAACATAATAATCACTTTAATGTAGCTTGCGCTCACTGTTGTACACAGAAGCAGCTCCGGGCGATGACCGTTATGAGTTCATCTTGCGCATGCGCCGCTCAGAAGTGACGAATGCGGAAGCGCAGGGGTGAGATCAAAACAAAACAACGGTTACCAATTAGAAGTGCAAAATTAGGATTTGTAAAGAAGAATGTCGGAGTATTTCGATATAAGCCAAGAGGAGACTGGTTTTCCTTTGCTAAAGTAAGGAAACTTTGCTTCCTTTGCTCCTGTTAACAAACGTTGGTTTTCACGAGACTCTCCGGCGCATGCGCAGCGCTGACCTCATACGTCATCAGTGTCCCCATTGTTGGTGCTGGAGATTTTCCGGTCCTCTTCTGGCAATTTGCCATCCACCAAATCTGTTTTAACATGTGCAAGAGTCTGCAACAGCTGCATGGTGTCAAAAGAGTCGTCTCCCCCTTCTTTTAACAACTCCAACACCTGCATACATAAAACACACATATTAAAAAACAATCTCTTAAACCAAAAAAACTGATAGTCACACAACAGATGTTTTGTTATTTTTTGGGCAGCCTTTAAAATCAATTAATTTCCAGAATAGTCAATATGAATTTAAACAAATGCATTTCGAAATTGTTGATACTACCCATCAGTCAGAGTTGATAGTGATAACCTAATGATTTGCTTCATAACTATAAAAAAAAGAGACATAAATAACTTAATCAAATGCAAATACGTTTAATTAATCTGATTAATCTACCAATTAAAGGTCATTTAAATAAACAATTTACACTCTGTATGCACAGTGATCAATGTGACGTGAAAAAAATTGGAACACAGACATAGGCATCACACAACAACAAAGATCAACCGATCAACACACCTTCAGGCACTTATAACTCTTCAGCTCACTGAGGTTCTCCTCCAGAAACAGCAGATATAGTGCTTGATCATCCCAGGTCACCTGCCCAAACTGCATTACCCCTATTGTGGGTAACATCTCATAAGGTTTCAAGAACCCCATGGTCCTTCTGAATGGAACCAACATGGCGTACAAGCACAATGGCAACAGCAGCAAATACACACAAAGATTGATGTAGCTCAGGAGCTGAAAGATGCCCATGGCAACTAGCTTGCACTGCATGGCCGGAGGTACTGAGGAGTCGTTGATAACCGCGCCAGTTCGGATGAGTTCGCATTGAAACTCATCTGTGATGGAGAGACGGATGTAATAGCAAAGGTAGATGCAGGCTAGCATGAGGGCCAAGAAAGTGATGGTGCGGCAGAGGAGGTATCAGATCAGTAATCCTCGAGAGAAGCGTTTGGTCCTCAGGTACTGCTCCAACATAGGATATTTAAAGTAGCTCTCGGTAAGATCTCTCACAGAGCTAAAGAAAACAAAAAAAATGCAAGAATAATAGGATTTAAATGTTATAGGTATGTAATAGGAATTGGTACGATTGGTGAGAGATGAAAGTGAAACGAAAAAAGTTTGTGAAAAAGCAATTTTCATAGAAACATCCTGTTGGGAGGCTGGTTTGTGTACATGTGTGTGTATGTATTTCAATAACTCCCACAGAGTGAAACCATGTGATAGCCCTGTGTGCTCTGTAAACCCAGTCACCGTGCAAGTATGTCAACTGTCAGACATGTTCTCTGCTCTTCGTGTGCATGTCCAGTTTACCTGTGTGAGCTCATGCGGGCTGACTCCGTGTCCTGTTTTCCTGCCGTGTAAAGGCATTTAGACAGTTTGAGGGCTCCGTTAACTTATAGGTACGGTCCAGTTCTTCCATTATAAAGGTCAGATCAGAAGTGTTACGGGGCAACAGAGACGTGAAGCGAACGGATCCACGTGCATGCTTTTATTAAGAGACGTGGTCATATAACAGGCATTGGTCAAACAATGGCAAACAGGTACAAACAACAGGCAGACAAAGATACTCCAGACAAGCGTGTTCTTTTCGATAGACGAACAGAATCCAGAGGGCTAGACAAAAGGGGTAATCCGTAATAAACAGGCAAAGATCTTCACACAGGAAAACAGGCAAGATAGACTAAACTATGCACTAGAAACTAAGACAGGGAAATGGCTCCGTAAAGTGCTATCACTTGGAGAGTGATAAACACAGACAATACTCGCCCACTTGAGCAGGATATCTTGTTTGTTTTAAAATAAAGTTAGGGTTGGGGTGTGTAATAGCTTTCAGGTGAACGTGTGATTGGTTACAGCTGTGTGCAATCATTGCAATGGATGATGGGAAATGTAGTCCAGGTTATAGTATATCAGTCTGTGCAGTGTGAGAGTCCATTATGGAGCGCGTGAACCTCTGGGGTGAGTGAACAGAGTTCATAGACCAGATTCGTGACAAGAAGAAAGCACAGGAGCTCCTGTGAACCGCCAATACAACGCTGGCAAGTACACTAACACTGCCACCAGCCGTGTTGGGTAGTAACTATTACATGTACAGATTAACTGAATTTCATTACAAAATAAATATTTGTAATCGTTACAGTTTCGGGGAAAAAACTGTTAATTAAATTTACATTACTTTATGAAAATGTGAAGATTAAAGGGGGTTACATCCTGCTTTTTTCCACACCCACCCCCACATACATCTAATGATTTCCTTTCTTAATTGCAGTGACTGCTCTAAAATATGAAAGTGTTTCAGGAGTTTAGAACATGCTTATTTGATATCTCTTTTATTTCCTATATGGGTTTATGTATAGCTATGCTTAATTTTTTAAAGATTAACTGTTTTTTTCCAAGTCATTGTTAGATTCCAGTGTTTACTGTCATAGCTATGTAAAGATTTGATTTCAAAAACGGTATCATAGCTAATAAAATATTTATTGTTATTATTTTAAATATGTATTTAACCACAGAATGATTTTAAAGTAAGTCTGATTTTGTGGTGGCTGTGCTTCAAAGGGGACATTGATCTTCCACAAGTTGGTATGATTCCTTAGGGTCTTCATGAAAGGTCTGCAACATACTTTGGTTAAAGTGGGTTAGGGTTAGGGTTAGGGTTTTTACCCTCAGTGGTCATGTAAAACAACACCCTTTTTACCTTGCTCTGTTCACAGCGACTCATTTTGGGGCATGTCCTTTTAAATGCTAATGAGCTCTGCTCACCCGCCCCTTTCTTCTGTGAAAGACGATTTGCAAATAATCATAAAAAATATAAAGTGTCAGACTTACTACTTCTGGAGATGCAGCTGGATCACGAACAATGGGTACTGATCTATCCTTGAGTTTTAACTTTTTAACAAAACCTGCCTTATGATTTGCGCAAACATAAACGAATTTAGGTGTATTCAGTGGCGCATTACCATTAAAAACAAAACTAATGCACTGCGTCCTCAGTGGCTCTGATGTTGGGAGAAAATTAAGATTCTTATGTTCTTCTACATCACAAAACTACAAAACACCTGCATTGAAGATATTGTCGCTACAGCTGCTGGAGCGTGGAGAAAATGATGGACTTTGTACAACTGGCTGAGGGTGAAAATAGGCTAATATTGGACAGTACATTAGCTGTTGTGGGCAGGGACTGAACAATGTGACATCATACTGCTCATAAAAATCAAAATGGCTTGATAATTCAGACTGTTTAGGATTTTGGGGGGATTAAAAAAAAAGGAGTGAATGGATTTTTATTATTGTAGGGTGGTTGTGTCCACACACTGCTAAGATACATTTATATGCAAACACCATGTAAAAGTGAATTTTGCATCCAATGTCTACTTTAAATTGAAATAAATCTAATTCATTTGATGAAGATTTCGAAGTGTGACCAGATCACGGTGAATCTACTGTAAATTTAACCCTGCCTGGTTTACATGTTTGAAAATGATAAACAGTTGAAAACATTAGAAATTTAGAAAAGTAATCAAAAAGTAATCAGTTACATTACTTTAATAAAGTAATTGAAAAGTTACACTACTTATTACATTTTAAGTAGGGTAATTTGTAATCTGTAACCTATTACATTTCCAAAGTAACCTTCCCAACACTGGCCACCAGCAACAGCACAGAAGGGAAAAACTGCAGAGAGAGGGGAGAGAAGTGCATTTTAGGGGCTAAGTGGTTCTACAACAGAGTGCTGCACATGGATGGGTGAACCTCTAATATTTGATGTAACGGGTGAAATAATATGTGACCCTGGAGCACAAAAGCAGTGTTAAGTCGCTGGGGGATATTTGTAGCAATAGCCAAAAAATACATTGTATGGGTCAAAATGTTTGATTTTTATTTTATGCCAAAAATCATAAGTATATTAAGTAAAGGTCATGTTCCATGAATATATTTTGTAAAGTTCCTACTGTAAATATATCAAAACTTAAATTTTGATTAGTACTTTGCATTGCCAAGAACTTCATTTGGAACAACTTTAAGAGATTTTCTCAATATTTAGATTTTTTTTGCACCCTCAGATTCCATATTTTCAAATATTGTCCTATCCTAACAAACCATACATCAATGGAAAGATTATTTATGCAGCCTTCAGATGATGTATAAATCTACATTTCGAAAAATTTACACTTATGACTGGTTTTGTGGTCCAGGGTCACATAAATGTGTCAGGTGCTACGCGGGTCAGACGGGTGACAGGCACGGGCAGGTTGCATGTCCAATAGCCAAGACTATTTCAACAAAATCCGGTACACGGTCTGAAGACTGCTAAAGGCTTCTACAGCGCGATCTGCAGCACTGAGAAGAGATCTATAGCCAATCGCTGTAGCTGCCACTGATTGACAGCTGTAGGGTTATATGAAAGGGAGCGCTCTTTGCTCGCTTTCGGTTTAATGATCTATTCACCATTTGAATAAAAGTTTTAGACTATTTTTCATGCCTTTACAAAGAGGACAAATGGTCATGTATTCACTGCAGAGTAGGCACTATTTGTCAAAATAGATTGTTAACATGATGTACGCATATTTTAATATTGTTTTTTACACAATGGATGTCACGCTCTCTCTCTTTCTCCCCTCTCAACTTACTTGTTGTAAACAAGTTGGGCTGTGTGTCTGTTAATTGTTCTTAAATGCATTAGCTCGGAATGCCTAATGGTAAATTGCTTGTGTTACATGAAAAAATAAATTAGTTTTGTCTATACATGTAGAAGATTTAATGTGGGTGCAGTTTGGGTCACGGTTTTTATGTAAATGAGTTGATTTAAATGAGCGTTGCTGTCGGATAATGGGATGGGTGTTCTGTTAATTACTGTGTGGGTGCAGGGCGGGCGCGGGACCCATGCAGGACTCTTTCCTACAATACATTCATGATTTTCTTCCATTTATTTTTTGGAAAAATTATTAATTATTATTGTTTGAAGTGAATAAAACTTCACTTCTTTATTAAGGCCTCTTTAGACTTCTGCATGTTTAGAGACAATCATTATTTTAGCAATTTATGTGCCAAAAATGCACACACTTCACCTTTAAGTAACCAGGGGGGAAAAATGTCTGTTTGGTATTGTCTCAGCTTTTGCATATCCTCATACAAACTTTAGAGATTTAATCTGACTGTTATCACTTTGCTTTGGTAAATGAAGAAGTGTTATATCAATCACATGTCCAATATGGAGTGCCACAAGGCTCAATTTTAGGACCTTTGTTTAAGTTAGTTTTAATTGTTACATTGAGGATACACAGCCTTATATTTCCTCAAGGCCTCATAATATTTAAAGCTAGGATACTAGGCATTTTGTACTGCTTAACTCCAAAAAATTAAAAATTGTTTAATAATGTGTGTCATTTTCACTTATGCCTTATCCATGGATTGCTTGACTTTTGGAATTTCAGCGATTACAGAACAAGGGTAAATTGTAATGGAGGATTTTTATTTTTATTTTTATTTTTTAATTAAAACTGAGTACTCAAATTAATTTGAATAATCGTGACAGCTCTGGATTACAATACTAAGGAGATAATAATGGCTTTTTATTTTTGGGTGGACCAGGGGTGGCTGGTTAACAGACCATTAAGCTGTAAAACAAAATTAATTAAGCCTAAATTAAATCGATCGAGTGTCTTCAGAGAATTTGGACTAAACTGCTCAATTCATATGGAATAGTTTTTATGATTACATTATGAACTTTATGAAGCATCAAACTGTCGAAGCAAGGACAGAAATCGCTCAGATTTAATGAAAAATATCTTCATTTGTGTTCTGAAGATAACGAAGGTCCTACACGAGTGAGAGTAAATGACAGAATTTTCATGTATGGGTGAACTATACCTCCAGCCAATTCAATGCAAATCTACTAGGGGTGTAAATCGGATGATTCGTCACAATACGATACGATATCGATTCTCATACCCAGCGATACGATATTTGCCGTTACTTCAAAAAATTCTACGATACGATTCGATAAAGGAGAACATCGTCGATAGTGATATCTACATGTTTATTAACTCACAAATGCAACCAAAACGTATAACCTGAACATGTATCTGAAATTTCCACATTCTGTACCTCAATTGTGACATTCAAAACAAAAAAGGCCTACAGTTTTTTTTATATAATAAAGAAAAATAAATAATTGGAAAAAAAATGTAGTTACACAAAAGATCTTAAGATATGACAACAGTCAAGAAAGTCTTTTCAGGTTTCTGTGCTAAAATATGCAATGTGTAAAATAATGTAAATCCTCATTAGGAAACAACACAAAAGAGGTACTCCAGTAGTAGGAAAAAATATATTAATGTAGAAAAATAAATAAATAAATAACATGTTAAAACTTTTTTGGCTGCTATAGGGCTCCAGTGATAAAACTTGATAGCAAATGCCAAATAAGCAGACCCGTCGTCTGCTACACAAATCGAAATTTGTGCATCGTAGTGTTTTGTGGTATCTGTCGCCTACTATATGAGAACCAGTCTACTTTAACATTATGTAGTTGGTATTTATCAAAGTAAAAGATTCCAGATACATTACTATTAAGTTGTTTATGTGTTCCTCAAAACCTTTTTAAAATTTTGTTTGATGCTAACTAAAATATGATCAACATACAAAAAAAGTGTAAAGTGAGATGTAGCATGCATATTAATTTAATGCCGAAATGTCATTGTTTGAAATAATATTATATATATATATATATATATATATATAATTTTGTGATTGTATACAATAAAATTAACGTATAATAATGCCAAAAAAAATAAATATCTATATAAACTTAATGTAATGCCTTAATATAATAACATACAGCATAATCTGCTGTCACACCTACTGAAGCCAAATACCTCTGAAGATGAGATATACAGTTTATTTACCTGCAGCAACAGGAACATTCCTATCCAGAGCAGGTTATGTTTAAAGAATAAGCTGCTACAACTACTTAACCTAAAAGTTACTTCAGTTTTTTTGAAAATGAAAGTTAAATAAACTCGTTTACTCTGTGCAAACACACAGGCTTTCTGGAATCCCCCAGGTGTGGGGTGTTTCCCGTTCAGAACAATATCATTATAGTGGCAACTGATCTGTCATTGAATAGGCTCTACAAAAACTACTGTATAAACACCAAAAGAAAATATGGCAGGCATGCATGCATGTCTTTACTGCTCTTAAAGGGGTGGTTCACTGGCTTTTTTTCTTGGCTTAATTGTGTTTATGGGGTGCAGTCTAACATGCGCTAATGCTTAGTTTAAAAAAAAAAAACACATTATTTTTCACATAATTTACCTTTATTCCACACCGCTCTGTCCCTTCTCTGAGAAACAACGAGAGCATTTACTCTTTTATGAAGCCCCTCCCTCAGAAATAGGCGATGGGCTCTGATTGGTTAGCTAGTCCAGTGTGTTAACTTGTGATTGGCTAAACCGCCTCTAGTGCGCGTCTAAGTGTCCCGCCCCTCACCTCAGCGGCATGTGCTCCGGCTGTATTGTAAACAAATGCCTTTGTCTATATTGCTTATCAGTTTGAGGCCGATTGAGATGCAGAGAATATTATTGAAGAGGATCGTGCAGAACCTGTGCAAGCAGGCTTTTAATGGTAGACCTATGTTTTTAGCTTGTTGTTGTCTCATACTTTTAGATACGCAGTTATTTGTAAATGCTACTGTTTATGTTAGCATTTAATACACGGTTTTATCCTGATTAAAGCTTTAATACAGTACGGCAACTGCACGCACGTCCATGTATAATGCTTCTCATAGCTATGTGAAAATAAGAGTATAATTGGAACAGTTCATTGTTGGAGCTGAGCTGAATGAGAGAGAGAGAGAGAGAGAGAGAGACACACACACACACACACACAGAGAGAGAGAGCGAGAGAGAGAGAGCGAGAGAGAGCGTGTGCAGAGCAGGCGACGCGAGGAACAGCTTAGAACGCTGCTTTAGAACATTGAATTTGAATCTTGTGAATCCATTAGAATCGTTAGAAGACAGAATCACGATTCATATATGAATAGATTTTTACATGCACTAGTTTTCTCTTCCTCTTCTCTAAAGCAGCGCAGCATGGCCCCGCCCCCTTTGCTGCCTTTTCCCGGGGGCGGGGTTTATCTGGGTTTGTGATGTCACAAACCCGGGAAGTAACTCGTTGTAGTCCCTACCAGCCGTTTTTGTAGGCATTAAACCGCCAGAATTTTAAAAGACGATATCTCCGTTTGCATTGAACTTTCAGCTTCATCACTTTGCAGATATTGTTTATGCTCAAACAGCAACATTACACACTAACTAACATTATCAAAGTGAAATCACAATGAAGCACCCCTTTAACAATGAATAGATCAGCATCCTCAGATGAAAAATAGTTCCTGTGAGAAGTGAAACTTTGAGAAACTAAACAGACAAGCAAAATGTGATTTTTACGCACGTCTCATGACGAGTGTGAGAATAGCATGTGCTATAGTCATAACTTTCCTTTTATTACCTACAAACTCCAATCACAAACATCCATACAACTTTGAACTGACTGAAAAAGAATGCGGATCCTTGCTCAAAAAGTACTAATTCTCCCCATTTGTACTCAATAGCTACAAACTTTATGCATGAACGGATACAGTAATTGGCTTTAGATGTAAATACACAAACAAAGACACTATTTCCGCAAACATTTTCTTCTTCTTCTTGAGTTTAATGGCGGTTGGCAAACAAACAATATGCACGATTGCCGCCACCTACTGGGCTGGAGTGTGGACCATTGATTTAATAGGAAGAACAAAATAATTAAAAATTTTTTTTTAATTTTTTAAGTATGTCATTAAAGCATTATATATTTTATAATGATTCAAACCATTTTTCAACAGAGTTTTAAGTGTAATATTTTCTATCCCTATTTCTTCAATTCTTCGGTTGCCATCCATCTTAAGTTTTCTGTTCCCAACTCCTACCTTACTTACTTTAATACTCTTTTCAATTTGAAATAGATGTCTCCCTTTTCCCTCTTTATCCCTCAACTCTTGCCACATTTGGTTTATTGTTTCCCCAGATTATGCTTCTCACTTCTGCTTTACTGATTCTTATTTTCATTTCTACGTTTTCCTTCTTCAACGCCTGATCTACTTTTTCATTCCCCTTCACTCCTACATGCGCTGGAACCCATAACAATTTAATTTGGCCTCCCTGATTTTTGTTCGTCGTGCTGCGTACAAAGACATAACATAAATATGAACACACAGATTCTTATTACTGGACTACAAAACTCAGAATATATTACCATTTGATGCTTGTATTTTGTTATCTTTCACAGTTAAGCTCATTTTATTCATTTTTGTTCTTAACTTTGCAATTCAGTTCCAGAACATGAACCGCCGTTCATCAGAAAAACAGTGAACAACTAAGATTATAAATATTCCAAATCAGAAATAGAAATGTCACAGCAATCTTAAATCACATAAAAAACAACAATTGAAAACCAGGACATCTGTGCAACCATACATACAAAACAAATTACGGAGTAAGAAAGTAACACACACTCATCACTCAACTTACTTTTACTCGGTCACTACTAAGATAGCAGATGCAGTTGTGGCCACCATTAGTGCATTCATGGGAATCGAAAGCATCTGACATAGTATAATTCTACTGCAAGTACAGCTGATGCATTGTGCTTATGGATACTGTAGTCATGCTAACATTCTAGGTGAAGATAATGAAGAAGATATGTTGTCTTTCATTGCTCCCTTCAGTGCAAGAGCCCTGCTCCCTCCAAAGTCCCCATTTCAAGGGCTCTGCTCTAGCACATCGGGATGCTCACTTCCAATCAGAGAGACCTAATAAACATGCAGTGCAGGGGAGTAAAGTGCATTCTTCTTTAAGCTTTGATTCTATTAACTGAAGCAATTATATGGATCATTACTTGCATGTTAAATCAAAATTGAATGACTAATCTTTATATCTTATGTAATAGCTGTTTCCCTAACAGCTATACAGTGAGAATACTAGATGAGGTAACTAAGTAGTGAGCATCAGTGTCACAGCAATAAATATCAGTTCTATCGGGCTCATGGTCACTTTGATCTTTTTTCAGTGTGCTACAAATTGTGACAGGACCAATCCAAGGAGACACAACATCAGAGTAGACAGGTTTCCAAAATGACCGAAGGCTGGGGAAAAAAACAAAACAGTTTTCACAATGTGTATGAACATATAAGAATATAAACAAAGCAGTGAATATAAATGTTTATTTACCACTGTCTGGATATTCCTCATCACTCCTTGATGAACCTGATGACCCTGAATACAATACAAATAAAAACAGAATGTGTATACATTCATATAAATACATATAGACAGTTCACACAGTTTAGTCATTCGTCCTCCCTTAAGAGCGGATGAGCGTGAGAGAGCAATAATTCTTAACACAAGAGAGAGTGTTTATGGTTTTTGTTGTTTATTAATCTTAATTGATCAAAATGGTCATTTTGTACTTTTGCATTTTACATTTAAAGATAAACATGTACTGCTTTTATATCAACAAGCTTGAAAAAATTAATTCTCCTTTTGTGTCCCAAGACTAAGGGTGTGAAAATTACTTCTAATGTAGGTTGTTTTGCACTATTTTCATTTTGTATCGTTTTATTTGTGCATCATGCAAAGATGAAAATTCATCAATAGCAGTTCACTTCCATGATTTAAGATGGATCAAGTTCGTATAAGAATAGCATAGAATAGCATTTGGTTCAGTATAAACCATCTCTTCAAGCAGCATGGTTAGCTAGTGCAGGGGAGTCCTGGAAGATCACTGTCCTGCAGAGTTTAGCTCCAACACTTATTAAGCAAACCTGAACCAGCTAATCAAGGACTTCTGGATTACTAGATACCTCCATGCAGATGTTGGAGCAAGCTGGAGCAAAACTCTGCCAGACAATGCAGGAACGGACACTAAAGCACTAATGCATGTCTTGAGTTTTGAAGAATGATTTGACACCAACCAAACAACTTGAACTCTAAGGGCAAACAGACTCAGGTCCACATTATTAGTGTGAAAGCATCCTAATGCTAACATTGAAGGCTCTCTCTAGGCTAGGAGCCCTGTAGGCCTATTTGAAAACTTTCACTACTAACCTCTCGGATGAACAGTGAAAAGCGTCTCCATGCCCGCATGGATGTGATCGGTCACATGGCAGTGAAGCAGCCACTGTCCAGGACTTCCTACAGTCATCTCTATGGTCTGAAATGTTCCTGGGAACAGGTCGTATACATCAGCACGATGAGGATGATCCATCTGAGGGAGAGAAAATGAGTGTTTGAGAGAAGTTTTGACACTTAAACTGTATTTATGCATTAGTGTGTTTTCAGGAGTGGATCTACTGGGGTGGCATGGGGGGTGCAATCGAGTAATGATATTACAATATATAAAATGTAAATGTAAGCAGTGTTTCGTAGCTTCAATGTGATGAGATAAAAAGACAATGTACTGCAAAAAATGGTAATAAATGTACTTCTATGACTTTGTATTCATAAAGAAAGAATCTTATGAACCAATCCTTATAGAAAATCTAAATCACACAGTGCAACCAGTGTAGCCCAACTAACAAAAAATGCTTCTTTTAAAGAAAAATGCAAAAAGACTTGCAAACACTAAGTCTGAATTCTCAGACGGCCCTCTCTGCTTTTATTATTCATATACGTTTTTTTTGCCATCTAAGAAAAAAAAGAGAATAAATACATGCATACATACTGCCATACTAAATAAATATTTATTATTATTAAAAATAAATTGATCCGAGGTTCCTCTGTGGAAATGCAACTGATTCACATATTAATGGACATGAATGTGCATTGACGCTTGCAATGGTGTCAACACCCCCCCCATTAATGTGTCCCTGCAGCACAAAAGCAGTGTTAAGTCGCTCGGGGATATTTGTAGCAATAGCCAACAATACAGTGTATGGGTCACAATTATACATTTCTCTTATGCCAAAAATCATTAGGATATTAAGTAAAGATCATGTTCCTTGAAGATATTTTGTACATCTCCAACTGTAAATATATCAAAACTTAATGTTTGATTAGTAATATGCATTGCTAAGAACTTAATTTGGACAACTTTAAAGATGATTTTCTCGATATTTAGATTTTTTTGCACCCTCAGATTCCAGATTTTCAAATACAGTAGTTGTATCTCGACCGAATATTGTGCTATCCTAACAAACCATACATCAATGGAACGATTATTTATTCAGCTTTCAGATGATGTATAAATCTCAATTTAAACTGCCCTGGTGTGTTTATGTATGTACTTTGTAAATGAAGATTGAGCATGGAAATGCACCAGTGTGCATGTAGATGTCAGCCCCAGTCCTATCAAATAACACTCGGTCTTTCATCTCTGTCATATTCAACCCATGGAGGTTAGCATACATCTTTCCATTAATACCTGTGGGAGAGAGAGAGAGTTTTAAGTTCTTCAAAAAGTCTACGCCATGTGTTTCTCCAGAAAACTTGTAATACAGACAATGACACACACACATAATTACCATGCATTTTGTTGCTCTCCATAAAGTCCTCATCATATTTTTCTTTGTATTTTTCTGGGTCTGCTTTTAGGTAAGTTTTTATGTTTTCATCCAGGTAGTGGGACTCATTTTCATCGAACACCAAGAAAAGGAGCGCAAACTCTTTATCAATGTCTTTTCTACGTCTGTCGGTGTTCAGGGTGTTTTTGCGGCACACTATCAGTGGACCCACCAAACCGCTCATCAAGTCCTGAAGAACATTCACAGAGAAGATCTGTAAAAACTCACACTATCAAATTTACATTTGGTTTAATAATATGCATCACCCTTGCATAAAAACAATGTGTATTGTTACACATTTTATACCTCAACTAGGCTGACAGACGAGTAGTAGGCATACGTTATACAGTTTGGATCACTGCGACCCGGACCTGATCGTTTTGGAATGGTCCAGCTGTATGTCGTCATATGACCTATAATACATGTTACACATGCACACAGAGAGGTTTACTTATTGGTTTACTCCTGACCACATAAAAGACAAATCGGAGTAATAACAGACCTGGTTGAACACCGTTCTGATGGGTTTCACTGGTCTTCACTCCATGGGCATGAACAGAATATGGCTTGCTGGCTTTGTTTTTAAACACAACTTGAATCTTCTCACCAACCTCAGCTCTAATGATGGGTCCTGCAAATAAACAGAGTCAGTATAGAACCACAAAAGCAAAGGTAATGATCTAAAACAAAGAAACCTGCTTTGTCAATAGTCAATCTAACAACCTAATTACGATTCTCTCTCTCTCTCTCTCTCTGTATATATATATTAGGGCTGTCATTTTAACGCGTTAACTAAGTAATTAGGCTTAGTAATTAAAATAAAACAATTAAAATATTTTAACGCAGTTAATGCACTGGCCCCGCCCCTAGACCCGTACATCATCATACATTTCATACAGCTGACTGTTGACAAATATGATGCAGGGCGACAAACTCCCAATAAATGCAGTTATGCCCTAAAATTCAATATGTGTATGAATGAATGTATGAGTTTTTGTCTCATATTTATATAATACGATATCACACGCGCGCTGTTTTTGTCCTGAATATCACGAGTTTAAATGTGATACAACAGTTCAGTAAATAAAAAGGTAATATTGTGTTACATTTTAAACACAATATTTTCTGTTTTTGCTTAATTTTGCAGAGAAATTACCTTTAAAGCCAAAGCAAAATCGTGCGTCTCCGAGCAACACAGCGTTAATTTGTTTCTGAATGAATCCACGTTTTAAATGAATCGTGTGAACCAATGACTCAATAGCCTATTCATAAAGTGAACCGTTTACTTCATTCTTGAATGAATCAGCAGTTTGAACGAATCGAATGAATAAATGCCTCAAAGGTATTACAACATTAAAGGGATAGTTCACCAAAAATTAAATTCGTCATCCCTACCCTGTCGTTTCAAACCTGTATGACTTTCTTTTGCACAAATAAAAGTAAGTATTTTGAAGACAGTTGGTAACTAGGTTGTTTTAGTTACAAGTGACTTTCATTGCATTAAAACAAAAAATTCTGAGATGTTTCTGAAATGATCTTCTTTTATGTTCCATTGTTGCTGTTGTAGCCTTAACCTTTATGTGTAATACATTTTATGTTAAATCAAATAATTCATTGTAAAGCTACTATTTGTAATGTCTACTTGATACTTTCTCATTTAACACAATAATGGCTTTAATTATCTTTTGTGGGTAATTTCACAGCCAAATTTAATTCGCGATTAATTCGATTAATTTATTGACACATCATGTAATTAATTCGATTAAAAATTTTAATTGGCTAACAGCCCTTATATGTGTGTGTGTATGTGTGTGTGAGTATTGAGAAGCAGGTTTCAACTGACTTAGGAGAGCTACAGTATTATAAGATTTATTAATAAATCTTAAGAAGTTTTTTTATGGAAAAAAGTAGTTCACAATTCACACTTCTAAAGTAAGATGTGACATACCCATTATTTCCAAGTGCTCCTCCTCTGGACGTCTGTGTTTCTTTTTGGTAAAGGTTTCATCTAAATATTCACGAAACACCACCTTCTTATATTTTGCACCAATCCTATTTTTTGACTGTTCAAGATAAATTCCTCCAGGGCTAAACAAAGCAGGAAAGAACAAAAAACAAAAGATAACATGGGCATGAATGTGTCTAAATGTGTATGCATTCTAGTCATTTTAAAATAATGTAAGGTAACATAAGTAAATTGGTAAAACTTTGTAGCTTGCTTTGTCTGAAATAGTGAGTCTCAAGCATGAGACTTGACTCTTCTCAGTCCAGTCTCAGTTGGAGTGTTAACTCTATCCATAACTTTTCCCGACTCGTCCTTACAGACTGTAGACGGCACATAACATGCTTTTACGTTTGTGTGTATACCTGTCCTCCAGTGTAGTTTTGTGTTTCTCCAGTTCCCATGTGCGGTCTGGAGCATAATTCCACTCGACCTCCTCTGCTGCGATGAAGTACTGCACTGTGGAGGTGAAATGTTCTGCTGCAGGAGTCTCTGCTGAACAGGACTTGACTTCATAATGCTGACGCATGCCAGCGTGGTAGTGTTCACCCGTACGACAGCTCAGCTCAAACTGGCCTGAGAAGAGAAGAGCATACTGATGAGCAAATATCTTTTAATCATTTAACAAAACAACAACAAGCTTTTCATACATTATACATACCTAACAACTGTATATGAAAGCACAAAACTTGTATAGTCTTGCCTAACTTTGTTAAACCGTTGTCGTGCCAAATCCCACATACCCTTGAACCCTAATGGGTAGCTGCTCCCATAATCTTATGGATTATAGATGGCTGAAATGTGTTTAAAGGGGTCATCGGATGCCCATTTTCCATAAGTTGATATGATTCTTTAGGGTCTTAATGAAAAGTCTGTAAGATAGTTTGGTTAAAATTTCTCAATTGTAGTGTAAAAAACACTTTTACCCTGTCAAAAACAGCTCTTTTCAGAGCGTGCGGTTTTGTAGCATTTTCCTTTAAATGTTAATGAGCTCTGCTGACTCCGCCCCTCTCTTCCGAACTGCTCTCTGAGGGACTGTTTACTAGTGATGGGAAGTTCGGATCATTTTACCGACTCGGACCTTTGAGTCTCGTTCAGCAAAATGAACGAATCTTTTTTCGAGTCATTTCGTTCATTTTAGCAAAATATAATTAAAATGTTACGTGTTACTCAAACGTTGATCACACTACAAACAATACAAAACTATAATGCTATAAGAAACAGAAAAGATTAATTCATTGTTTACCTGGGTCTTCAGTCTATGATTAGCTCAACTCACCTCTTATCTGACAAGTCTTCGGTGTGTTGAGCGTAGTTATCACGTGACAGCCCCTTTACTCTAAGGTATTTTTGGTGCAAAACAACTGAGTGACCGTGACAGCGGAATTTGTAGTTGTAGAGAATAGCCACACATGTGTATCAGTAAATCTGAAGTCACAGACAAAAGTTGCAAACTTGTAGATATTTTTTTCTCTCCCACAAACACAACACAACAGTTACACGTTCTTGAATCCTTCACTGCAGGTGCACAAACCCTAGTCTACGAATCACAAATCAAGAAACTCATACGCTCACAAGTTTTGCTACTATTGATGCAGTGAATATGGTGCAAAACACATTCACACACCTGATTCAAAAATGTGAAGTCACAGACGAATTTTGTACATCCGCAAATCAGTTTGTGAATTCTTGCAATGAGATTTGCACGCTTGTAGAACGTTTTCTTACATATATATTTTTTTCTTGGATGCTTTTTCTAGCACAAACACAAGTGCACAACTACAACGGCGTGAATCTGCTGCTCCGAGTCTCAAACACTGTTTTTCGCTTGCAAATGACAAGTTTCACGCTCTCTCCCTTATGCACCGCCTATCTGTGTGATAAATGGTGCAAAAGTGATTTGTGCATCTGTAGAGGCAACGGCGAGCACTGTTCAGAGAGCAGAGAATTTCAACCAATCAGAAGAGCTCATTTGGGCGCCCGAAACACGCCCCCTAGTTTTAGCCACAACCCCGAAAAATCGCGAGCTGCGAGCATCTTGACAGCGACAAGTATCAAAAAAGTTACGTGGCTATTTTTTCTTTCTGAAATCATTTGTTTATAGCTTAAATACAGCTACGTTGGTAAACAGTGTTTCTTAGTTAGGTTAGCAAATCTTATTTCACGAAAGGTAAGCTAACGTTAGCCTACCTGCACTGTTAAGTTTGCTATTCAATCGTCTCGTATTAAATTACACTGTCTAATATAACGATTTATTCCTTGTATTCTGTTATGCTTTACCTTATAGAAAACTAAAGGTAAACTAAAGGTAATTTACAGCAGGCAATCTATAGTAGGTAAATATATATAGTAGTAGATATTGAGCCAAATCACAAAACAAGGATTCTCAAAGGAATGAAAACTGAGATAACTAAAGTAATTAGTAATCCTACCCAACACTGAGAGTAATAATTACTAGGCAAATTACCTACTATAGATTGCCTGCTGTAAATTACCTTTAGTGTACGATAGTAGCTATCACCAAAAAAATTTACATCACCAAAGAAAAAAACATGGTACCCTTGGTTTTAACTCACTCACCTGCGAAGATGCACCCTGATCTATCATTTTTCTATAAGGTAAAGCATAAAAGAATACAAGGAATAAATCGTTATATTAAACAGTGTAATTTAATACGAGACGATTGAATAGCACACTTAACAGTGCAGGTAGGCTACCGTTAGCTTACCTTTCGTGAAATAAGATTTGCTAACCTAACTAAGAAACACTGTTTACCAACGTAGCTGTATTTAAGCTATAAACAAATGATTTCAGAAAGAAAAAATAGCCAGTACCTTTTTTGATACTTGTCGCTGTCAAGATGCTCGCAGCTCGCGATATTTCGGGGTTGTGGCTAAAACTAGGGAGCGTGTTTCAGGCGCCCAAATGAGCTATTCTGATTGGCTGAAATTCTCTGCTCTCTAAACAGTGCGCGCCGTTGCCTCTACAGATGCACAAATCACTTTTGCACCATTTATCACACAGATAGGGAGAGAGCGTGAAACTTGTCATTTGCAAGCGAAAAACAGTGTTTGAGACTCGTAGCAGCAGATTCACGCCGTTGTATTTATGCACTTGTGTTTGTGCTAGAAAAAGCATCCAAGAAAAAAATATATATGTAAGAAAACATACTACAAGCATGCAAATCTCATTGCAAGAATTCACAAACTATTTGCGGATGTACAAAATTCGTCTGCGACTTCACATTTTTGATGCAGGTGTGCGAATGTGTTTTGCACCATATTCACTGCAGCAATAGTAGCAAAACTTGTGAGCGTACGAGTTTATTGATTTGTGATTCGTAGACTAGGATCTGTGCACCTGCAGTGAAGGATTCAAGAACTTGTAACTGTTGTGTTGTGTTTGTGGGAGAGAAAAAAAATATCTACAAGTTTGCAACTTTTATCTGTGACTTCAGATTTACTGATACACAAGTGTGGCTATTCTCTACAACTACAAATTACGCTGTCACAGACGCTCAGTTGTTCCGCACCAAAAATACCTTCATACCATACGCTTAACCAATGCAGTCTGAGCCGGAAAGAGAATTGATTAGTTCATCTCTCGAGTCTTTCAAATCCTTCGTTCTTTTGTCACGTCACGTGACAGCGTTGGATAGAGAAATTAGTGAATTTACAAGTGCCTTAAAAGGGGCAGAGTTATATTATCATTATTTATTATTATTATTATTATTTACTCTTACAGTTAGGTGATGTGTTTCTGGTCTCAAATTTGTAGCTTTTTACTTCTTACAGTTTATTAATGTGTGAATTTCTGTCATGATGGTTATTTTCCGTAACACTGAGTGTTGTAACAAAGGTAATAAAGAGTTGGTTATTATTATTAAGTCTCTTTCCGGCTCAGATTGCATTGGTTAAGCGTATGGGTCTGTCACGTGATGAACGAACGACTCGGAAAAACCCGAAGACTCGAGAGATGAACTAATCAATTCTCTTTCCGGCTCAGATTGCATTGGTTAAGCGTATGGGGCTGTCACGTGATGAACGAATGACTCGGAAAAACCCGAAGACTCGAACCAGGTGAAATACTTGACTAATTCCAGGACAGAACCTATATGATGTTGCGCATGTGCGACTGAACGAATCACTCCCCGAGACGACTCGTTCTTCCCGAGTCACATTAAAGATTCGTTCAAAATTAACGAATCATTCAGGAACGACCAACACTACTGTTTACTTCAGCTGCATTCATTGTGAAACTTGCTAATTAGCACATTATTAGGAAAGCCGATTTGCAAAGATTCATTACAAAACCTTACACTCACTTCTTCTGGAGGTGAGGCTGGATCACGAATGATTCGCGCGAACAAAGACGCATTTAGGCAGATCGGGGACACATTCCCTTCAGAAACAATGTAATCCACTGCGTCTTCAGCGGCTCAGATGTCGGGAGTAAATGACGACTGATATGTTCATTATTACATCCAACAACAAAAGACCTCAATCGCTCAGGAGTCATTCTGGTCTACATCTGCTCCGGCATCAAAACAATGGCGGACTGAAGACAGCTCACTCAGGGCGGGGCTAAGGTAAGACACCAGTCCAGTCTGTGCTGAAACGCTACTGTCAATCAAACTATTGTGGGAGGGGCCTGTTTTTGTGACATCACACAGGCAGGCATCTGAGATCGGCTCGATTTGAGAAAGGGTTAAAGTTTTTAGTAGATTTAGTACACTGGGTGGATTTTTATCATTATAGGGTAGTTGTGTACACACACTGCCAACACACATTTCAGTTCAAACAACTTGTAAAAGTGCATGTAGCATCCGATGACCCCTTTAAAACAATTTTAAATTCTTTCCCCATCATTGACTGAATTTTCTGCCCTTCTGTGTTTTCACTACTATATAGTAGGGGGCACAATTACACATCTTCTGAAAGAGTACCAAATGTCTGGATCAAAACATGACGAAGAAGCAGAAACAAGTGATCACATATATACGCAAAATTATGGAAAAATCAGACATTAAACAGCATATAAATCAAAACTGCCTGATGCTATCAAATGAAATGACGACCCAGGAGTGGTTTAGGACTGTGAAGATTTGGAGGTCTTGATGGAAATTATCTACTGTTCACCACGTTGCTTTTTTATATGAAACTTTCCCACATTCCAGTTTTGATGAAAAAGCGGAAAGCAGAAATGGTACAAAAGCAGAGGCTGTTTTTTTGTGACATTTTGCATGTTCAGAAATTCATACAACAAAATATCCTGGGGGCCATGAATGTTTTGTGAAAATGATCAAAATGTTGATGGTGACAAAAACAAAACAAAGGCATGCTACCAAAACAGGACATTCTGTCATCATCATCTGATGTACAGTAGTCAACATTTGAAGTGGATCAAAACCTTTCATCAAAGTTATCCTAAAACTTAAAACCAAAATGCGTTCTTGTCTTCGGACAACTTTGATGAACTTTTTTGATCCACTTCAAATGCGGACTACTGTACACAGCACTAATATTATGCTCATTAGTATTTCACACCAGAAGATTAATGGGATTCACTTTGACGAGACATGTAAGATATAGCATTGCAGATGTACAAATAATAAAAAAATAAGCTACCTGGAAATGACCTTTTAATTATAGTAGACTGAAAGCCAAGCATTGCTAACCTTAGTTAGGTAAACTGATTATATTGAATTAGAAACCAATGACCAGCCATAGAATATGCTTGAACAACTTAACACTATCATGCACACTCTGTGTGCACTAAGAAATCCTTATGTACTGGTTCACAGATGTCATCGCCTCTCAGCTGGCATCTCTAAAGGCCAATTCACACTGTACTGACAGACACCGACAAATAGTTTCAGATCAGTGTGTTATCTGTCGACGTCTGTCGGCCACAGTCTCTGACCCTTTGCTGGTCTTGCAGCCAGCATTTAACAACTTTGGGCAAGAAACGTGCATTCACAGACATCAAATCATTCAGCCATGCCTCTGCAACAAATTTTGTGGGTTGCAGGGGCTCAATACCCTCTGGAGTTCCCACTAGACATAGACTGCTTTGTTGGGAACAGCATTCCACATCCAGGCACTTGCCAAGAAGAGCAGAAATCTCACAAGCACCTACAGACTAGTTATAAAGTTGCATTTTAAAGACTAGTTAGTCTCTCTTTGTGCGTCCTGATATCTAGTGTCAAGTTTGTATATCAAACATTTGTGACCTGTGCTGGCAAAATGAGTCGGAATGCGTACGGTCTAATTTCGAGCTACAGGCAAAAAGAGCGAAAAAAGTCAGTTTTGGTCGAATTTGAGGTTTTCACAAAAATGAGTTCATTAAGCCCTCTTCTAAGAGGAGTAGCTTTTTCTCTGCTCGCTTCTCAAGTTGTAGGTTCACAGCATTGCAGCTTTGTGAATATTCATATCGAATTCTCGATGACATGAGTCCAAATGTTCAATCAAACGTTAATAGAAAAGATGGACTCACTCGCTGCCCTTTATTAAACTACTGTTTATTTGCATTTTTGTTCTTATTTTTAATAACAAGATAAAATAAAAAAAGCTATATTGTGATTAATAATATAGTAATTATTATTAAGAAAAGAATTGGACGAAAATATGCAACTTTGCTTGGTGAAAACACATTAATCTGAATAATTACTGAGTGTTATTATTTTCAGGATCGCAAAAAGTGTTGAGAAGAAAAGGTGCCACTTTTGCTCAATATTTTGATATTTTGAATGCAAAATACCACAATATCCAACGAAACAGTTTACCAAGTGCTCAGAATGACCATTGTTTTGATGTGCTGCTCACTTTAAACTGTAGAAACGGTAAAATGGAGCTGCCATTGTCATTTTGTTTCGCATTTCTGAAACCAAGCTGAAGTTCGGAACCCTTCTTAATATTGTTAATTCATCATTATCATTAGAACATGAAATCATCAAGAAGAACGCCATGATCGGAGCTGTTTTTGTTGTGTATCTTGGGTTTCGTGATAATGGAGATGGGATGTAAATGCACAGTTTACACGACTGAAAGAGCAAAAAGTTGGGCTAAGAGACAAAATCTCCTATATATGACAACTTGCAGTGTTACATATCGAGGCTGAGAGAAGAGCACACACAACACTGCAGACAACAGGTAAATGCCGTTATCGATGTTTCCCATGTTCACGGAGTAAGCATTTTTACATGGCTTTTTAAAAATGCCGGGTAGTCATATGCGTTTGGCCAAGCAGCGTACCCTTACGTCACTGATAGATCCTATAGAACTGTTCTAGACCCTACTCTGAAGTAGGAGCTAATTTAGTTCCCCCAAATGGAGTTCCTAGAACTAAAACCGTTCCTAGTTCCTGTGGTGCGAACACGCCAAAAAGTGGGTACTTCCGCCAATAGTTTTAGGAACTATGAAAGGTTCCTCCGGTGCGAAAGCCCCTATAGTCAGTCTGTTCTTAGGCCAGATGTTAAGACTTGCGCCCAGCAAATACCACAAACATACACAGACCTCTACAACCAGACAGTCCCTCGATGCAGGCCCCCTATTTCCAGCTAAGGCCATAACGCATCATGCCAGGACCAGCTGGGATTGTAAAGTAGACCTAAACCTGCTGGTCAGAATACAACCCCTGCCTCAATGATCTCACCCAAGTCCATTGTGGTCCATGCCAATCTCTAAGCAAAAGAGCTGCTTCCAATTCTGAATACCATACAGAAACATTGACTTGTACTTGGAATCATCAATCACATTGTGTTCGCTCTATTTGTTCGTTCATTCTGTGGCCAGAGGTTTCTCACTGCTAGCACCTGTTCCAAACCACTGTCACCTTTGGTTTGCTCAGTGGGCAAAACTATTAATATTCAGCAAACTCTATAAATCTCATTTGAAATCACCGAATACTTGAATTTTTGAGATTTTCATGATTTACTAATTGGAAACAGGGTTGCAGGTCCGTGATTTCATTAGCATCAAATTACCAAGTATAAAATGTATATATCTGTATTAATTTTCTATTTATTTATAGTTGTGGTTATTGTATGCACCTTGTGCTTGTACTTTGTACTTGCAGTGTCTGGTCTGGAAATGTCCTGAGAAAAATAACTTTTCCAGAATATTCTTGGAAACAATCATTGTTAGTTGAGTTAGGATCTGGCACAAAACCAAAATCATTATTAGTAAAAGCATTACAAGTAACGTGCCAAAGCCAGTCATATCGTCCATTGCTTGAGTGTACAGGATAAGCATTTACACACTTATATCCCTGATGTAAAAGCGCTGTGACTTACCATTATTGTCGGGTGTCATGCTAACAGTCACTGCGGTATGCGGGAAGACACTGAGAGTGTCACGGTTCATCCCGTCTCGTTGAAACGTGTTACCCTCGAAATAGACCCCATGGATATCCACCTCAGTGCCCAAGCCAAGTATGTGCCACATAACATGTTCCCCATTACACAAGTCCAGACCAGGCAGGTTTCCATACATGTAGCCATTCACCGCTGAGAAGGAACACACACATTCTTAATTAGAATACCGTCAAACCATAAACTTGTATATTCACAAAGTGTGGATGTAAATGCACATGATCGTGCGATTAAACACATATATGCATACCGTGCATCTTATTGCTTTCCTGAAACTCTTCATTGGCTGGATCTGAATCACGGCTACCAAACTTGTTCAAATTCATTTGCAGATACCAGCTTTTATTCTCATCCATGACAGAGAACAGCAGAAAAAACTCGTGCTGAATTTTGTTGGCATACTAAAGAAACACACCCGTACCATGGAAAAAACATCACACACAAACACACACACAGACAGACAAAACAAACACATAGGCTATTACATTTACTTGCATTACATTCAGTTTGTCCACAGACTACAGTGTTCACCGCATTCTTCAAACAATCAACCCTGAAAGAAACCGTAATTTATAGAAATATACATTTATTAATAACTACAAACTGGCATTTAGTCTCAAATGCTATCCCCAACTGAATGACTGCTTGATTTAGGCCAGATTTGCAAACCTGATGTCCAATAAAACAGCTCATATAAAACAAATTTTCATGTTTTTAGTTGACAGTCAAGCAACCTCTTTTCACAGAACGACCCTTCATTTTGAAACCCTATTTTGTACCGTATTGTCTGTGCAAGTTCATTACCTGATGGCCACTTCCATCAAGAACACCTTTCCTGCACACTTGTATGGGCCCAAATAAACCAGAGTTAGTGTCCCGAACCGGATCAACAGCAGAATAGTACAAGTATGAAACACAAGGAGGATCACTGCTGGAGGGACCTTCAATTACTCTCCAGCGATAGGTGAACTTTTCACCAGGAGCCACAGAGGCTCCAGCTTTCTGAGTACCTGTTGAGGAGGCGACAGAAAACAAAAATAATCTAAAATCTTAAGACTTAAGACTTATGTTTTGTATTTTAATATTGTAGCCAAATGGAATGCAATGCGTGCATAAAGCTGTCAAATAGTATTCTTCGTGTTCATTGATGTTCAGTGATGAAATTGTCACCAAAGGCATTAAACCGGTGGTTTTTAAGCTTTTTTGAGTGAATTCCCCCTTTGCTTTGCCCATTTAGAAACCCTAGATTGAAGATCTATGTGTGTGTATACCTGTAGCTGTATATGACTTACCATCCTGATACTTTGCTCCTTCATAGGTCTTCTCATAATGCAGACCGTGTGGCTGAATGCTGTAGTCACGTGTAGCTCTGTTAAAGAATGTCACAATGATAACATCACCAGTCTCTGCTCTGATTACAGGACCTATAATGGGAGTGGGGGAGGGGTGTAGAGAAAATGGATCATTTAAACCAATTGTTCCCAACCCTGGTCCTGGAGGCACCCCAACACTTCACGTTTTGCATGTCTCCTTAATCAAACACACCTGATTCAGGTCATCAGCTCATTAGTAGAGACTTCAAGACCTGAAATTGGTGCGGCAGAGAAAGGAGACAAGCAAAATGTGCAGTGTTGGGGTGCCTCCAGGACCAGGGTTGGGAACCACTGATTTAAACTACATGAATAAGCCTGAAAGGCACTCATACATCACAGCATGGCATCACCTCTAGGGCATATTACTATACTTTTTATTCAGAAACATTAAAGTTGGCAGGAAATCAAAATCAACCATATTTTTCGTTATGCATGTTACTGGTCTTATTGTTAACCATTTATATATGCATTATTTTTTTCACATTATTATTTTTTTTTTACCTCAAACATTTAATCAAAACTTGCTCCTCCTGTGATATGACTGAATCCTCTTTGCTGACATTTCGTTTCATGCCAACTTTAAAATATTACCAAAGACCCATCAGTGTTCAGATACATGCAAGACACAAGCGAGGATTTTACCCAGAATTCCAAGATGCTCATCCGAGCCCGCAATATGTGTTGTGGTAGTAAATGTGCTGTCAGTGTATGAAATGTATCTGGCCTTCAGGTAATTTCCACCCAGCTTACCACCATCACGACTGAAATACGATTCAGAGTCACTGAAGGGAAAGAAAGACATTAACGTAAATGAAAGTAATCTAATACAATTACGAAATCAACATGCATATTACAAATAAAAAATAAAAGGTCAAATTCAATTAGAAATAGATAATACCAGACCTGCAGCAGCAATTATATGTGATAATTACATCAATTATAATAAATCAACTTATTTATCTTTCATTTTTAGATTTTTCTATGGCTTCTTCTACATTGTCTGTGCATTAACGAATAGTGGCAAAAGTTAATCCCATCCAAATTTATTCAGTAACATTTAAAAGCAAAGCATAAGCTCAGAGGCTTCAGAATCCCTCAGCAATTTCAGATTTCAGATCTAGCAGGTTTTGAGTTACTCAATCGTGCATTAAAGCATCTCCAAATCTGTGTTTTTACCTCTCTGGCTCAGTAAGTGATTTATTTGTCATGTAGTTCATCCCTGAAGGTGCGTAGTCCCAGTCCATCTCCTCAGCAGCGATGTAGAAATGTCTCTCTTTGCCAGGGGCCTCTGTTGGAGAGACTGAGGACCCACAGGCCGAGACCTCATAGAAACTCTGCATACCTGCTGCTCACAAGAACAGAGAGAGAGAAGATATATTGAAATCATAAATTGACCTGTAAGTAAACTCAAGACACTCAAGTGTACTCAAAGAAAAAGTCATAGGCAGTCCTTTTGAATTGAATTACTGATAAAGACAACAGAGCTGAAGCTCTAAAAATAAATTTAATTTTAAATAGTGTAAATTATCCTGACAAGTTACCGTACATTTATGGATTCAAATTGTTGGTATGACATAATGATGAATTTTCTTTTTCAGTGAAGGAATTAAAAGGAGCTTAAAACATGAACACTGTACCAAGCTACAAATCAAAACTGAAAGTGATCATACACTGATTAGAGACAAAAACAATGCATCCAAAAATTAGGAACGAATATTAGGCTTCACACAGAGATGACAGAAAGACAGTTACTACCTTCTACATGATCGTTGACTTGGCAGCTTAACAACCATTTTCCTTCTGTTCTGGGGATCATTGTTGCGGTGACAAAAGTGGCAGGAAACAGACTAAGCACATCTGTGCGGTGCATGCGATCCACGAGGGTGTGCCCATGGAAATAAGCCGAATGAATGTCCACCTCGTTACCAATGCCGAAGAGATGCCAAGACACGGGACGTCCGACACACACTTTCAGCGCAGGCAAATTCCCATAAACATAGCCATTGATTGCTAATGGGAAAAAGACAAGAACAAACTGAACGAGTGAGACTGAGAGCTAAATGATGAGATGACATGAGCTTTATAATTAAATATATGTGAGCCTGTAGCACAAAAGCAGTGTTAAGTCGCTGGGGGATATTTGTAGCAATAGCCAACAATACACTGTATGAGTCACAATTATACATTTCTCTTTTATGCCAAAAATCATTAGGATATTAAGTAAAGATCATGTTCCATAAAGATATTTTGTAAATGTCCTACCGTAAATATATCAAAACTTAATGTTTGATTAGTAATATGCATGGCTAAGAACTTCATTTGAACAACTTTAAAGATGATTTTCTCAATATTTCGATTTTTTTGCACCTTCAGATTCCAGATTTTCAAATAGTTGTATCTCAGCCACATATTGATTTATAAATCTCAATTTCAAAAAATTGAACACTTATGACTGGTTTTGTGGTCCATGGTCACATATAAGCAAAACAATCATTCTGCCTATTATTCATTTAGATAACAAAATATCAGGCTTAGAAATTAAAACCACAAACAGCTGTGTTTGTATCTCAGAGTGCAGAGAACTTTGGATATCAAAAGGAAAACTAAACTTTTCTGAATGGCTTTGTTCCAAAGTGGAACAGATACAAGGTACTTTCCATCAAAGCATGCAAAACATCAGCTAAAGAGTACACCACGGGAATGTATGGGCTTACTTTTATAAAACCTTTTACCGTTGGTTACAGACATTAATGTAGCTGTAGTTGGGGAAAAAAGCTTTAGTTTTGATTCCCATTAGTGTGTGCCATGGTACATTTCAGTAGTCAGCACCAAACACAGTGAAATTTGATCATTTCAATACTAAAGATATTTCAGTAGATTGCTAATTAATCACTTCTTTTAAACTGTTTAAGCGCTACAGTGCAATGTAATCTGCTTTGTAGAAGTGTATAGTATATTTGTATAAAACACATTAATATAAATGGTTAAGTTTTTAGTTTCTATGATAAAAATAGAACCTTCCTCATTAGAACACAAGGAGCAACAACCCAATTTTTATGCATGGATACGGTTAAAGATTGAGGCATCCTGAGACTCACAGTGCATGAGGTTGGACTCCCTGAACTCCTCGTCTACATATTCCATATGTTGTTTTGTTTCGTCTGGATCAGAGCAGAACTTTTCAATATTCTCCTCCAAGTACCAGCTCAAGTTCTCATCCACCACACTGAACATCAAAATGACATCTTCATCCACATCAGAGCGCTTTTGACTAGAGACCAAAGTGCCTGAAGAGGAGAAAAAGATATTAGGAAAAGACTAAAAAGGGTAAAAATAATCAGAGTTAGAAGGGAGGAGTGCTTGATGCTAAGAAGTAGTTGACTGTACAATCTTCTGTGTGCATGTAAACTAAATGTATTCCATGCATGTACAGATTATTAGGGCTTGTTTACCTTGTTTGCAGGTGAGCAGAGCTCCTATCAGCCCTGATGCAATGTCTTTTGGTGCATCTCCATGTGAATGGTAAATCCAGGTGAGACAGTTGGCATCTGCTTCAGTAGGAGCGTACTCTGGTTTGACCTGCCAGGTGTATGTGTAGCTCTCACCTGGAGCCACTGCATCATCTCTCTTATCACGACCAGTGGTGCCGTCTGGATACAACGCTCCTAAAATACAGAGCAACGAATTCACACTTGTCCAATCTCATCTGTTCAAGGACTCGTATTTGACAAATTGTAACAAATCTAGGACTTTAAAGGGGGCACACTGTATCAACACCTTGCTCTTTTAGTATAAAATTCAATAAACAACCTTTCTTCCAAGTCCAACCAGATTTTTATGGAAGCTACGTTCATTTGGAAATATTTGCATGACTAACACGTTTACACAATAATGCCTATTCAGTAAATTGGCCTGCGATGGAAGTAGACACTGTAAAGTTAAACTTAACCTCATAAAAAATTATGAACAAATGACAGGGAAAGTTGCTGGTTAACTTGTTTTACGTGGTTAAAAACAAAGGTGTTGTACCAAGGTTACACTAAAATCTAATTTTTCATAGTTTCAGCACAAATGAATAAACGTAATGTGATTCATATGCATCAGTCATACGTAAATGAAACGGTAAGATTTCTGTAATAGTTCACAGTGTTGGATTTAAGGAGATAATTAGGTGACAGTTGAGCATTAATGATGAACACTTGCTGCTAACAAGCAGAATCACTGGAGGAAAGAAAAACAACGAGAACAGAAAAAAGAGAAACGAAACGAACTACAACTGTGGCCTGTTGCATGAAGATAGCTCAACAAACTCTGAGTTTTAGAGTAGGTTTAGAGTTGGCATAAGTTGATAATTATTGTAAATAATTAGCAGATTTTGTCTCTGCAATTCTTTCTAATCAATGCAAATCACTGCGCTCTCCCAGCTGAATTAGGTGACCTGTATTTCTTCAAACATTACAAAGGTTGGGCTGCACTCTTTGTCTTTTATTGGAATCATCAAATGAATGTTTCAGTTATCAGTTTACAGCCTTCGTGAGTGTCGAAACGTTTGTCTATTTTATCTCCTGCTTTGATTCCAATAAAAGAGTGCAGACCAACCTTTGTATTGTGCTAAAATTCACCATAAACTGCTTTAATTTGAAGCGAGAGGGGAGTGGCTTTATTGCATCAGATATATGTCACTTTGCTCACAGCTGATTGGTTGCTTGTACTGTGCCCAGCATGCATTGCGACATGAAGCGTTTTGTTGATTGTCCCCATTGATGAGATTCACACGCTGATTCATTATGTCTGTGTGTGTCTATGTAATTATGTACTGTAGATTAAAACTTTTTGCTTTGTAAATTCTTTGTATTGGGCAACACTGCTGTAGAATCCCACTTGTACTATAATAAACAATGCAAAAATAATGCATCACCCATTTAATCAGAGATTAGACTCTATATTGTGATCAGTGAAGTAGACGATTATGAACATGCCACGTAAGCATCAGCATTTACATTTTTATTTTTGTCTTGGCTTTCTTTGCCATACTAAATGTATCTTACAAACACTAAGTTATAACATCCACATAAAAGATAATGTCAAAGAGTCAAGAGCCCAACAAAGGCAAACACAAACACTGATGGTGACTTTAAAGGGGTCATATGATGCTTTTTTAAAGATCATTATTTGGTGTAACAGAATATGTTGACATGCTTTAATGATCAAAAAACACATTATTTATAAAATACTGTACATTATTGTAGGTCCTCTATGCCCCGCCTCTCTCAAACACTTAGTTTTCTACAAAGCCCCTCCTTCCGACAAGCGCAGTCTGCTCTGATTGGCCAGCTGACCCAGTGCATTGTGATTGGCCGAACACCGCAAGCACTCGTCGGAAATGTAACGCCCCTTACCATAATCACCAGCTTCATCTTTCAAAATAAATGTAAAGACAGCCCGAAAGAGGAACAGAGACACGTGACAGACACAGTGATGAAGCTGGTATGTGTTTGCAGTACACAAGCCACGGTTAAGACAGCTGACTCCACTGTGATGTGTCTTGCACTCTCGCTCTCTCTCTCTCTCTCTCTCTCTCGCTCTCTCTCTCTCTCTCTCTCTCTCTCTCTCTCTCTCTCTCTCTCTCTACACAACACACACACACACACACACACGCACACGATGCGCAAAACTATGCATTTGAACAGTCAATAGCAAATAAAAAAAAAACTAATAACAAAACAGTAGCTGAATCAGAAGCGCCAGATTGTCATAGCAAAGTCAGAATGACCTCCTCTCTAGGTTCACGAAACGGTCGTCCATAAAATGCATGCTGTTCTGTTGTAAGTAATCTTAAGTATTCCTAAATGCATCTACTTTCGGAAAAGGCCAAATAAAGTGCTTTTGCTTTAACCTAGAAACACACAGCGTTCCTGACATGCTGCTTCAACACTAACTGCGGTTACTGAAACCACGCCTTCTTTCTTTGCGTCCACATTTGGGCGCATTATGCAAATATTTCCACATAGCGATGTAGATATGTGGGGGCGTGTTAGAACGAGCGTTTTAGGGGGGCGTGGCAGAGTTATTAACTTTGATAAAAAATATCTCTTTGGTTTTGAGACTTTATAGTCTTTGCAACTTCAGGGATCTTATTATGCACAATCAGCTTGTAACACCCCAAAGAAAAAGGAAAAATTGAAATCACATCATACGACCCCTTTAATTTTCAATAAACATATAACTCTAAAACCTAGGGGTAATTCTCAATAAGAGCGTCTGTAGATGTCTGACAGAAATAAAGTCAACATGGGTTGTGTTTCCCAAAAGCATCGTTACTTAGCTATGGTCACAATTTCCATTGAACTCTATTGGTAACGAGAAACGTACTACCATAGCTGCTTTTGGGAAACACCCCGGTTTAGTAATGCATAAAACTGGTAGCGCTGTTTGTGGAGTGGATTAATCATCTTCTGCTGAGATCTTGAGAGATTTAATGTCTTCTGTTATTTCAGCTGATTTCATCTCAAGGCTGTGGTTGTAAGTCAGTTGTAGGATTCATGTTTCTCTCTTTTCAGTTCTTGTTGTTTTTCTTTCCACCAGCGATTTCCACAAGCGATTCTGCTTGTTTACGAAGGGTGTCATCACTAATGTGACATAATTCGTCACATAATTATCGTATTAACCCAAACACTGCTTCAGTGGTAAAACATGTACACACACTGGCAGGGTTTATTAACACGGGGATTTGCTGGGAATCTTACATAGTATCTATTTCATTTACATATGACTGAATATGAATCACATTAAGTTATGTTGAAACTATGTAATCCAAATGGATGGAAAATTTGTATGCAATTGAAATCCATAAAAATTCACCATAATGTACATACACATGTCGTGACGTTCATGAGAGACAGTCATGCAAACATGCAACATTTAAAAAAAATCTTTGATATGCACATTTTATAAATACAGTTTAATAATTTGAGCTAAGAAAGTGGTTGCTTCAAGTTGCCATTTTACAAAGATTCATGCCGTCTCTTGTAAATGCTGTGTTGACACACCACTTGAGACTTTTCTGCACACTTTTCGTTTATTGCTCTGTTATTGATTTATGGGTTATGTGTCAAGAGACTCTAAACTGCTGTTGTAACCCAAAGACAAACATGGAAAGACAGCAAAATCAACAGATGGAATGGGATGGAGGGGAAAGCAGAACTAGTAACGGAACTAATAGAGAGATAATGCATATCCAACCTTCTGAATTCTTCTCATAGAAGACTCCATGAGGGTGGAGAGAATAAGACCTGGTCGCAAAGTTCTTCATGTGCACTTCTATGACATCTCCGACCTCAGCCCGTAAAATGGGTCCGAGGAAGCCGAGCCAGGCAGGTTTAGCTATCTCCTCGGAATAAGACCCATCTGTGTACTGTCTGTACAAAGCTTTTTTGTAAACACTCCCTATCCGGGTCTTGCCACTTGACAGAAAAACCGACGCGTGTCTGTTAAAGGGAGGCATTTAGAGAGAGAAATAAATATGGTAATAATTCATTAATCGGTAATATTGTCCATCATACAATCAGGATCCATGTTAGTGTTAATAATAATAATAATAATAATAATTATACATGCTATAAGAGTGTTAGCCTACAGCACCAAGCACTTACAAAAAGCTTTATCCACATAACATAAATAAATAAATTGGCTACTATGTGATGTTTATTAGTTACCTAGCAGCCTATTACAATAAACACAGTAATATAAAATGCCGCCTATGACTTGTACTGTTACTGGTCAATAGATATGCGTCAGTTGTACTCACTCGTCTTGCTCAATGCTTCGGTTATTGATCAGGTTTCTGGCGCTCGGTGCGTAATTCCAGTCTTCTTCTCTAATGGCTATATAATAGCTCCTCTTGAGACACTCGGCCTGCTGAAGCGCGAGCACAGCCGTCACAAAAGCGCACAGCACAGACTTCATCGCTTATATCGAAACACAACCATGCGTAACCAAAATCCGAGCCCGAGTCTCAAAGAGTCGCACGCAATCGATCTCGAAACGCTACTGCGCACGGGAAATCCAGCCTTGAGTGCGGCTACTGATCGAAACTGAAAGTTCAGCTCAACGGGCGTTCCTTCTTCTTTAGACTCGAACCGGTTTTTCGGAGAGAAGTAAAACTCCGCCGTCTCCCTTCATAGCAGAGCGCCCGGATAAACCGCACGCATGCCCGGACGCGGTGACGCTGCGTTCCGCTCGGAAGCATCCATCCATTAGCGCGGGCCGTCGGGGTGCTGGGAGCTAAAGAAAAAATGGGGGTGCTGGGGGTGTTAAAAATAAATACATTTACATTTTGTAACAAAAAAAGAAATAAGGAAGCAGACCTGGAGCCTATGCCTAGTGGGCAGCCAACCAGCAGTAGGCATACGCATTCATCTTATTTTGTTTTAGTAGTATTAATTCTAACAATAATTCATTCTAATTCTAACAATTCTTCCTAATTTTCCAGTCAGTATGGTGGGCTACTCTAAGAAGCCCTTTATTGTGGTCACACTGTAAAATCTGAGTTAAGTCAAATCAATTTGACTGAGTAGCCTATAAGTTGTTTACAACTTTTATCATAAACTGATAAAAAAAACAAAAAACATTTGTTGCCATGACTTTTTGATCATATTTCCCCCCCTGTAACACGTCTGTACCCAAATGAAGAATTAACAAGCATGTCCACAGCTATTAATAGCTATTTATTAATAATAATAAAAAACACAGGCCCACTATGAAGAAGTATCATTAAGAAATTCACATATTAAACTGAATTTTTATTAACAAAATGACAATTTTGTTTACAAAATTTGTAACGCAAATATAATGGATTTAAAACAATCGTAGTTTGTGGTTCATTGTTATTAAAACAGATCAGTCATAAAGCAGTACAATGGCAAATTCGCATTTATTAAACCTCTAACTCTTATTAACAAATCGAAGAAGACGGAGCCTATACTTGCGTTGTAACCCAAATACACAAGGTTTCTTATTTAAAACGAATGCTTACACTGATAAAACATTTCTGCTTGATTTACTTAAAAAATGATGAATTTGGTTGCACAATTTTATTACGTAGATCAAACAAGACCAGTGTTTGTACAAACTACTTCATTTTTCTGTCTGTTGAAAGAAAATTTGCACATAAAGTACACTTAATTTGAGTATTTCTTTAGTCTTTGTGTGTGTGTGTGTGTGTGTGATCTACATAACTTTAAGAGTTCTAAATGTGTATTTTTGATTGACTCCAACTTAATTTTTAAATTTCCCTATTACAAATTTCAAGTGGGATCTACTTTGTTTTCCAAATTTGTTAGTGTATTTTTAAGTTACATGTACTCACATTTTCTAATTAGCAAGTATTTCTACTGAAAGTATAAATGCAATTAGTGCAACTATTTACTATTTCACCACTGGTACTTTTCAATGGAATGCCAGTAGAATATATACTCATCAAATATGGAAATCTAGTTATTACATCACATAAAGCTGACATTTTTGCCATTTGATAGTAAAAACGGCACAGAATATTTTCTATAAAATTGTGGTTTTCAGTCCTTAACAGTAACACACTCAAGACTTTAAAACAAGAAGCACACAAACATGATCCCAATGTGGAAATGAAGCAGATCTTCTTATAAAGCAAAACTGTATTTTCTTTGAGTTTCTATTGAAATAAATTCACATTGTGCAAAATATTTTCCATGAGTCACGTTTCTCACTTCTTAGCAGTCATCTTTCCTTCAAATGCACCTTGAACATTAACTCACAAACATGGTCCGAATTCAGTTTCTTTGGATAGCTTAGCTCCAAGGCATAAACAAGGCCCATTAGGTAGGTGCAAGCATGTGCTACATTGGGAATAGCAAAGAGGACCTCTGCTCCCTCGATGGCTATTTCAGTTTGCTTCTGGAGCCCTCCATCCCTGGCTTTGTTGACCACGAGGATGGAGTACAAGTGAGGTCCTCTTGGACGGCTGCGGCACGGTTGTCATCATAAACCTGTTAAATATACCAGAGAGAATTAAACCTACTTTTTGTGCTGATATGAAGGTATATAGCTCTTTGCTCTCCCTCTGAACAGAAATCTGGGTGGGATTACGTGGTTGCTGTGGTAGTTTTGAGTGGTGTTGTGATTTAAGCCAAGAAGCATGTGTACTCATCAGAAATACATTTGTGAACCTTCATTTTTTTTTTTTACATGGATTTGCCAACATTTATAAACAATAACTATCTATATAAATATCTTCTATTGAAAAATATTTCTGTCATGACAACTCTCGGAGGGTTTGGCATGGTAATGTACATGACAATGTTAATGTATTTGGTCTTGGCGGATTAGATTTGCTACACTGCTTCTGCCGATGGTTGTAACGAATCATCCACAGAAGGCGAGTGTAGTGAAGAACCCAAGTGCAGTTTATTTACAGAGTGATCTAAACATCCAAACAATAATCCGAGACTTGACTTGAACAGACTAGACTCACCGACAGCAGGTTACAACATCAATACACGACAAGCTCACAATGGGAACATGAAGCTACTTATAGCAGACAAGGAGGGTCACATGACATGAACAAACCAATGGGGAACAAGACACATGACTAAGACTACCAATCAGAACATGACACATACACAAGGCAGAGAGACATGAGGCAAGGGAAGCATGACACCAACATCAGGAAACAATTACAAAATAAGACATGGACAACATGAACATGAAACACAACCCAAAACACCACATTACAAATGGTAAACCGATGGTTAGGCAGCCTACACAACGACGGTACCGGTGTATCACTTACGGAACTGTTTTCATCTATAATGTTTAAACGCAAATTTTCACATGACCTTAGGAGTGACCAAACCCATTCCTGGAGGGCCACTGTCCTAAAATCTGCGGGACACGGGCCCTCCAGGACCCCTGTCCTACCTAAACACCTTTCATGTGTGTGTGTGTCATGCAGGCAACTCTGTTCCTTACATTAAATCCCCACCTGGAAACTTTAGAATTATTTGCATTTATTATTCAAATGACGGGAAAAACAAACCAGGAAAGATGGATGTGAAACAAGGGATTTGCTTGCATGTGTGTGCAACGCTTGTTGGAACCTAGTTATACGTTTTACATAATAGCAGGCGAAGAGACATATGAGACAGAATCCCAATCCACTTCTAAACCTAAATTACACTATATAATTACCATACTATGAAACTAAACAGTGAATTATACACGTTTATGCACTGAATGATACATTGTGATAAAGAAGCTGTTTAATGGCTGGCTGGCTAGGACACCATGGTTACTGGAAATGGCTGTGGCCAAAGTGTCCAACAAGCCCGGCTTGACAGGTCTTGTCTCTGAGAAGGAATGACAGCATATGTCTTGAGAGCTCTGGGGCGTTGGCATCCTCCTCCTCAACCACTCCCTGTTGTTTCCTGCAGAGCTGCACAGGAAGTCCTCTGAGTAACGCACACACATGAGCTAGATGGAGATACTCACGCGTGTGATCCTCAAGTTAATGGTCCTCCTTGATAAGAAGCAGCATTTGTACTGCTGCTGGTGCATACCTTTTTTTCCTCTTTTGGTCACCGCAGTTCTGTAACGTTGAGGCAAAGAGATGAGATTTTAGGCTGTAGATGCAGCAGACATTTGTTTAAATAAGACTATAATCCGAGTGGAAAACAGCAATCCAACAGGAAACAGAAACATGACAGCTTTCTTCAAACGAAGAAAAAAACAGCAAACTACAGAACCAAACTGAGGGCTATAAATACCAGACCAAATGTGACCCTGGAGCACAAAACCAGTCAAAAATAGTGTTCATTCAAATTGAGAATGAACTATCTTTCCATTGATGTATGGTTTGTTAGGATCGGACAATATTTGAAAATCTGGAATCTGAGGGTGCAAAAAAATCTAAATATTGAGAAAATCATCTTTAAAGTTGTCCAAATGAAGTTCTTAGCAATGCATATTACTAATCAAAAACATTAAGTTTTGATATATTTACGGTAGGAGATGTACAAAATATCTTCATGGAACATGATCTTTACTTAATATCCTAATGATTTTTGGCATAAAAGAGAAATGTATAATTTTGGCCCATACAATGTATTTTTGGCCATTGCAACAAATATACCCCAGCGACTTAACACTGCTTTTGTGCTGCAGGGTCACAAATGAGGAACTAAACAAGAAACAGCAGGAAATCAAAAACCATGGAAACCATTAAAAACGGGAGGTAAACAGGAAATAGTGAAAACCGAAAACAAAGCACAGAATAGAATAAGTACCAGAATAATAGTTTCATAACCAAAAGGAAACTGGTGGCATGTGACAATTATAATTTAGTCACCTAATGAAGATTTACTTATTATTTATTTAAATAAATGAATACATTTAAATATACGTAATCATAAAAAGAACATTTAAAAATGATAATGAAATACATGAGCTAAAATTAAACAAAGATTAGACATGAAACAGACATAAAAAGGAAGAAAGATTGAGAAAGAATAGTTCAGTGCAATCAGTACAGCACACAAACAGTGTTTAATCAGGAAATGCAGTTAAACAGATGTGTTTTGGATTAAAGCTAGTGACCAACAGGACACATCCGACATCCTGCGGGAGGAAGAACAGCTAAACGCCATCTCTCCATGTTTGAAATCAACCCGAACAGACTTGATCCTTGCAGTCTGAGAGCTTTATACTGTATTCAAGCATATCTGCAGGTGTTTTGGTCCAAGGCCGTTATGGGATTTATATACAATTAAAAGCACTTTTCCTGGTTTTGGTCAGGAGCCTGGCATCAGGGTTTTGTATTAGCTGCGACTGTCTAGTAGTCTTGTTGGGAAGGCCAGTGAGAAGTAAGTTGCTGAGATCTATCCTGCTGGTAATGAATGCATGAATATGCTTCTCTAGGCCTTGCGTGGACACAAAGGTGCTGTTTTTTTATAGATGGTAATTTGGTCATTTTTGATGTGGCTTCTGATGTTAAAATCACAGTCCAGGATGACAACACTAAACAAATAAGCACATTTTTAAAGAAAGATGTTGGAGTGTCCAGTCAACAGGACGTTTTAAGGTGTTTCATGCAAAGTTTTACTATCAAAGTTAGACTAATTTCAGAGCCACAGCAGGATTCATTGATCGCCGTTGTAACGTTATGCATTTTATCACTGAAAAATGATGCAAACTTTTTGCATTTCTGAGTAGAAAACAGTTAACTGGGTAGCTAGTTTGGAGGGTTATTTAACCTGTCAACAGTGCTGAGCAGTGCATCTGTGTTACTGACATTCTTGTTTATAACATTTGAAAAGAAGGTCTGTAATAGCTTTGTTTTCCACCTCGTAAGTTCTGCTTTTTCTTTTCATGCATTGCACTGCTGTTGTGTTTCTCCATGGTGCCTTATACTTGCCTGTACTTTTACTTTTTTTTTAATTAATTGCTACATTAATTTTAAAGTTAAACTTGTCAAAGACAGCATCAACAGAGTGCTCACATAGATATAGCATTTATGAACAAAACACTAGTGTTCATTCACGTACTGTTGTTTGATTGTGGCTTCTGGTTTCAGTGACATATCAAAGACAACGCAGAAGTGACCAGACAGAGCTACGTCCTTCATAACAGCGTTCGAGACGTTTAGGCCCTTACGGATAAGCAGATCTAATGATGTGGATGGGTTCTTCCACATGCTGGGTGAAATCAAAGGTGCTCAGAATAGATAAGCACATATTTTTGGTGCTATTCGAGTAGCCATTTCATTTCAGTTCATCTTGTCTGACGTAATTCCTGTGTTGCTCTTTGAACTGCTCTGAAACAAGTTGCTTGTTGACACTTTTTGTTTATTGCTCTGTTATTGATTATTAGGGTTATCAACATGTATATTAAAGTTGCCAGCAATTACAAAACATTCAAATTCAGTGTTAGTTGCAGACAGAAGCTCTGTAAAGTCATCAAAAAAATGCTTGAGAGTATCTTTGTGGCCTGTCAACAATTAGGAAATATTATAGTATATACACTTGCGCTCTTCATTATAATGCTTGTTTCTAAAAATAAAACTTAAACATATCACTAGCTTTCTCTATCTTTTGTATTCATCTATTTGTTCCGTTTTATTATTATACAAATAACAAAAAGACACAAAAAAACCAAAAAACAAAGACAAAAATCTAGTTCTAGAAGATTTCTATTCTATCAGTGTCTTTTTAGTTTATATTATTTAAAAAACCTTGCTTTGTGTGCTGCGTTAAGCTAACTGAGACTTGTTACAGCACTTGTGTATCATTGCTCTTTCGTTGATTTTGATTGCTTTAATTCTCCTCATTTGTAAGTCACTTTGGATAAAAGCATCTGCTAAATGTCTAAATGTAAATGTACCAAGATACTCAAGAGATGTCCAAGGGACATCTATGTTCTGCACGCACTCATACAAAGAAGGAAACGTGGAGGGGCTGATTCATTTAAAATTGTTGCACTGCAGCTGTTATCTATTCAAGCTTAATTTAAACACATCAGATCTAAACTGTTTGTAGAGATAAGATCATTGCCTAAAAATGATTGGTTCATAAGTTAATGAATTTTAAAAATAGCTAACGTTACAGTATTTCTTTCTTCTTCACAGCGATGTTGTAGTGACATCTAATAGGTAGCAGATGACATACATTTACGGTCTGATTTGCACAGGTCTTTGTCTGTCCTTTAATTATCAAAACAGAGATAAGAAGGCCTAAAGGCACACTGTGTTCCTGCTTACTCTGGAAACCTTTGTGAATGTTACTGCTGTGGACTTGACACACAGCATTGTGAGCTCTTATCTCCAGGACTCACAGATGAAGGGTGGTTCAGAGCTGCTTAGGTGGGAGACAAAAACAGATCCCACCCCATGAGAGAAGGGACATTAACAAATACAACCACATTCTGGGTGCAACAGTCTGCTCTAACATGGTAAATGAGGTCCCCAAGGTCCAGACCTCTGTATATATCTGAGGTATATTATAGAATACAAGTTGTGAAACAATTGCCTAATATTAACTCCGCTTTGGTACTGTAAGGATATTGCACAACACCATAATAACAGACTTTCTCATGATCTGCCCCAGCGGTCTAACATCTAACGTTTGAGATCAAACCGAAGTAGGCGCGCTTAACTGTTCTTCTAAGGTTAAAGGAGTAGTTCACTTCCAGAATGAATGATGAGCACCATTGACTTCCAGAATAGGAAAAAACAAATACTATTGAAGTCAATGGTGCTCATCAACTGTTCAGATACCAACATTTTTCAAAACATTTGTTGTGTCAACGAAGAAAAGAAACTCATGCAGGTTTGGAACAAGTGGACGGAGAGTAAATGAGGAAGTGAACTACTCCTTTAAGGCTAGAATGCCCTGTTGAAAAAACCAGATATGCGGTTAGGTTTGTTTGCAAAGCTGGGATGCGTTTTTTGAGTGGTTATGCTGGCATGCTGGGTTGCTGGTCTTTGCTGGTTAAGCTGGTTGGAGCTGGTTTCTTTGCTTGTTTAAGCCGGTTGAGGGTTCTACTGGTTAGCTGGTTGAGTGGTCCTTGTGGTTTAAGCTGGTCCTTTGCTGGTTTAAGCTGGTCCTTTGCTGGGTTATGCTGGTCCTTTGCTGGGTTAAGCTGGTTTGAGCTGGTTTAAGCTGGTCCTTTGCTAGGTTATGCTGGTCCTTTGCTGGTTTAAGCTGGTTTGAGCTGGTCCTTTGCTGGCTTATGCTGGTCATTTTGCTGGTTTATACTGGTTTGAGCTGGTAATTTGCTGGTTGAGTGGTCCTTGGCTGCCGCTTTAAGTGGTCCTTTGCTGGGTTTATGATGGGTTAAGCTGGTTTTTGAGCTGATCCTTTGGCTGGTTTTAAGGGCTGAAGTCCTTTGCTGTTTAAGGGGTAGTTGATGGGTATTATGTGGTTTTTTTTTTTTTTTTTTTCCCCACCCCTTGGCTGGGGGTTTAAAATTTGGTTTGAGTGGTTTAAGTGGTCACTTTGCTAAGGTTATGTGGTCCTTTTGGTTTAAGTAGGTTTGAGATGGTCCTTTGCTTGTGAAGTGGTACTTGTGGGTTATGTGGTCATTTGATGGGGTTAAGATGGTCTGAGATGGTCCTTTGTGGTTTGGAAGATGGATTTGCTGGTTTATGCTGGTCCTTTGCTGGTTTATGCTGTTCCTTTGCTGGTTTATGCTGGTCTTTTGCTGGTTTATGCTGGTCCTTTGCTGGTTTATGCTGGTCCTTTGCTGGTTTAGGCTGGTCCTTTGCTGGTTTAGGCTGGTCCTTTGCTGGTTTATGCTGGTCCTTTGCTGCTTTATGCTGGTCATGTGCTGGTCGGACCAGCACATGACCAGCTTAAACCAGCTCAAACCAGCATCCCAGCTTCAAAACATACCTAACCAGCATATGCTGTTTTTTTCCAACAAAAACGACTGGGCATGCGCACATCAATATAGCATCATTTTTAAACTCACCTTCACCTAACGGTCTGGTCTCGTCTCTCGATAACACTTTGGATCCCGTTCTCCAATCTTCGCCAGTCTTTCTATAATTCCAATCCAAAATGATGAAAACTCAAACTCGAATGGCAGAAGAAATAAAGAAATGATATATAATGAATTTCTTATTTGAGGTCATTTCTGTTTGGAATATGTGATCGTGTATAGTCAACAATAAACTAGACTTTTACATATTTCCAGTTTGTAGTGTGGATCAATACAACATTTTTTTATTTATTTACCTTTATTTACCAGGAAATTAAAAATGTAACCTAATTCTCATTAGAATCGGTTATTTGATTGACAAATAATTTATGCTTCTGGCCCTCAAACATCTTAATATGCAAATATGTAGATCAGGGAAATCTACATTTTCCAGGAGCACATGTTCCTGACTTCAATGAACTTCAGCCCTTTTTTGTATTCATAATAGTTGAATATTCTGAAAGGGTTTGTCTACATGCAGGCACATCTTATCTCCACAGCAGTGTCACTCCTGTGATTGATGGACAGACACGAGTTTGTTCAAAAAAACTATTCACCCAAAAATGAAAATTCGCTGAACACAAAACAACTCTATTTGTTTCTTTACTCTTCACAGTTTATGATGTCACACACATCACACTAAACGTGCTTTTGGTGCTATAGTAAAAATCAGGAACATACATTCAACATGACATATCAAAGAATCATTAACACAAGTGATAATTGAGAATATAAACTTTTAATTTTACCCTTTTAACTTTACTTTACCCTTTAACTTGAGAACATATTGATTTAGGCCTCTTTATAGTATACTTTGAGAACACAATCATTTCCTCAAGCAGGCACACTCAACAATAAAGTCTTTAAATCTCTCTGTGGGCACATTTGTGAAGCAACACCATCACCTAGTGGCTCTCTCTGGACTGGCATTTCATCAGGAATGATTTGTTCAGTATTCAGTGACTTGACTGGTCCTCTCTGATTGGTTTTGCTGGTCAGTTGGACTGTAATTTGCATCTTCACTGAGATGTTTCTTTTATATTGTGGTGCACTTGGGTCTTTGGTGGTCACAACATTTCCCCCTGACAACAGTCCCTTAGGTAAAGAAAATATACTTCCTAATATATGAATGATCTATATATTACGACATAACGGTATATTAGAAATTATAAAGAATAATATATTGTGACCCTGGAGCACAAAACCAGACAGAGAGAGAGAGAGAGAGAGAGAGAGAGAGAGATGATGACGACATGCTTTCCCTGCCGGACTAAGCGGACTCAGTTTTTTATTAAAATGAATGAATGTAGATTTAGCTGTGACTAAACTGTGGAAACCAGGGGTAAAAGGGTGCAAAAAAAAACAGATATCCAGCATCATCATATGGACTGGAGCACAAAGCCAGTCATAAGGGTCAATTTTTAGAAATTGAGATTAATATATCATCTGAACGTGATAATAATCGCTCCTGATGTCGGTTGTCGGATCGCGACGACGTATGTGGTTGCGATACAATATTTGAACTCTGGAATCTGAGGGTGCAAAAAATCTAATTATACATGTCCCCCAGCCCCGCAAATCATTTTAAAAGGTTGTCCAAATGAAGTTCTTAGCCATGCATATCAATAATCAAAAATTAAGTTTTGATATATTTTTATGGTAGGAAATTTACAAAATATCTACATGGGAACATGATCTTTACTTAATATCTAATGATTTTGGCATAAAAGAGAAATGTATAACTATGACCCATACAATGTATTGTTGGCTATTGCTCCAAATATCCCCCAGCGACTTAACACTACTTTTGTGCTCCAGGGTCACATATAAAATTATGTAATAAAATGAGGAATGCCGCTTTCATATATTGAAAAAATAGTCGACATACTTTTTTTTTTTATTTACTCGTATGTCACAATATGTAATTTTATATACACATTTATATAATACACATTATAATATATAGATGTACATGTGATAAGATATGGTACTGCATGCGTAAAAATATATTGTGGATATATTCATGCAGTATATACACACATATATGGAAATATATATTTATTTAAGCTCAAACACTAATTTATGATATGACATGTTTTCAATATATTTAAAATACAGCTAGTTACAGTGCCAAAGACACTTGCTCCTAATAAAAAGCACTGACTGTGATCAAGTGCACGCCTTGGTTTTTAAATTAAAGAACATAATTTGCCAGTGTTGGTCAATCGTCTACTGAACACAGACTTTACTTATTCTGCACAAACTTACAAATACCAGAAACACTTTTACATTTCAAAATAATACAACATTGAACACTAACAGATCTCCCCTATATTAATATTGAGAAAAAACACATGAAATAACACTTAATTTTAACATTTTTACTATCCTTTAACAGTCAGAAGCAAAGCATGATGGGAACTAGAGATCTGCTATAACTCACGCGTGTGAATGTGTGTATATATGTGTCCGGGAACATCTATGTGCAATTTATACTCAATAAAGGATCAAACGTTATGAATATTCGATTTTTTTTGTCTCCATTTCTAAATATATTTGTATGTATCAATGCATAGCCATATATTTCCAATGCAATTATAAGCCGCACTAGTTCCCAATATATGGAAATGTATTATGTAAAATATCGCATTATATTTTGCATGGAAAATTTGCTTTCCGTGTCTCCCATGAGCTTAAAACTATGATATGTGGAACTATAATTCCCATGACAAATAACACAAGGGTAACACTGACAACAAACAGGAGGAGTGAACACAGAACAAAAGGAACATGAAAACTACAAAATATGAGTTCAGCACAAAATGCAGGAAACATGCAACAATGCGTACAAATGCACGCACGAGACTGTAAACTACCCAGTGCCCCGTGTAAGCCCCATAGTCTCTCGTACCGTTGGACAGAATAGACATTACTTACCGTGGGGAAGGACATAGCCACTATTCACAAGCTTTCACTTTTCAGAAATCTTTATTTTTTAAATATATATCCACTAGAAAGAGCATTTTTACAGCCAAGAACAGCAGGTTTATGCTGGGGAAGCACACCTAAAAATAGGCCACTATGGAGACCATATCCTACCTGTAGGGAAGTGACATGTGGAGGATACACACATGGACTGACCCACAGGACAGTACTACATATGAAATGAAGCTCATTCCACACAGGGAACCACTACATATGGGCACCTAGCCCAGTACAGGGGATGAGCGACCAGGCATGCTGTACTGAGCCCGGCGTTAAGCTTGATGATGGAGGTGAGCACTGTCTGTAAAGACAGGATCTTAAGCTCGACTGACTCAAGAGCCTCAAAGGGAGCTCTCAGCACACAAGAAAGGACCACAGAGAGATCCCAAGAGGGGAAGAGGTGTGGTATTAGAGGATTTAGCCTTCTGGCATCTCTCAGAAACTTGATGATCAGACTGTGACAGTGACATACACTTGTCGGTAGAGGGAGATAAACTCCGCTCCAACCTCTCTCTTGCAAAGCAGAAAGCACAGAGCTGATCAGGCATATCAATTGGTCTTTCTGTTGGGAAGAACACCACTCAGTAAACAGACACCATTTCAAGGCATAAGCTTGCCTGTTAGAGGGAGCTCTGGCTCGAGCGATAAGTCCTCCGCGTCCTGTCCAGGAGCCACTCGTGGAGGGTCCAGAAGTTTGGATGTAGGTGCCAGATGGTGGTCCTTCCCTGAGAAGGAAGGTCCTTCCTCTGGGGAATTCACTCGCAGATCCAAGATAGGCTGTAACCCCCACCTTTCTTTTGTACAATGAAGTCTGTGAAGTCAAGACTAACACCATTTTACCCTCTATTTACTGTATATATATAAATCACTTTGATGCTATGCAAATGAAATAATGCAAAACTAATCTATGAAAATTTTATATATAACATTTACTTAAATCATTCACCTAAAAGATAAAATAAAATAAAATATAACCTAAATTGGGGAAATGGACCAACATATGTGTCCCTGCAGCACAAAAGCAGTGTTAAGTCGCTGGGGGATATTTGTAGCAATAGCCAACAATACATTGTATGGGTCACAATTATACGTTTCTCTTTTATGCCAAAAATCATTAGGATATTAAGTAAGATCATGTTCCATGAAGATATTCTATAAATTTCCTACCGTAAATATATCAAAACTTAATGTTTGATTAGTAATATGCATTGCTAAGAACTTCATTTGAACAACTTTAAAGATGATTTTCTCAATATTTAGATTTTTTTGCTCCCTCAGATTCCAGATTTTCAAATATTGTCCGATCCTAACAAACCATACATCAATGGAAAGCTGATTTATTCAACTTTCAGATGATGTATAAATCTCAATTTAACAAAATTGACCCTTATGACTGGTTTTGTGCTCCAGGGTCAAACATATTATTTCGCAAAAAAACTGACAGTTTATATGCCGACATTTGGAGGAATGGGTTGAATAACAATGAACAAGGTAATTTGTTTAACCAAATAAATGCATGTACAAAATCTTAACTAATATACATGATTTCTAATGTGTTACAATCCGCTAGTGGGCCATGCTGTAACAAAAGTAAGTAGATGTTAAGACACCAACTTTCAGAGTTTAGGAGTAAGTGTACAAAACAACCTCATTTGGTAGCAGATAAACGTGAGAACATCCATTCAAAGAGATAAACAGCACAAATGCTGAGTCACAGACATTCAAGCTAAAAAGTAGTACAAGCTCCTGAGGTGTCCCCTGCATGTGGGGCTGCAGACCACCGGAGCGCACCGCGTGCAGCTTTAGCTCTGATAGAGGATGCATGGATACGTGGGTATGTGAACACATGAATCCAAGCAAGAGATGCACTGATAAACATTTTCACATATAAACAACACTGGCCAATATCGGCAGGGCCGTTTCTAGGCATCGGAGAACTGAGCATCAGCTGGAGGGGGCGCCACATTGTGTTAACATGTTAATGTAGTGACACTGTTTAGTAAAAAATAACCACGTTAAGTACAGCTGAATATTATTATAGAAAAAGATCATCCAAAAGGTAGGGAAAAGGTGATCCAAAATCAAATATTTCTTGTATATATATTTTTAAAAAAATGAACGATGGCATCAGTGAAATTAAAATTTGTCTAGAAAACAAAGAAAAAAAAATCTCATATGAAATATTTTAAATAATCATATAATTATCCTAATCAAACGCATCAATCATCATCTCAACTGTAGTGATGGCCCTGAATATCCGCATTAAGAGAGGTAAAATAAATCTGTTTTAGTCTGCTGTAGACTTGATTACTAATAAACAAGGCTGTTTGCATTGAAACCCCCCAAAATATGCAACGAGTTCATAGCTGTATTTTCTCGGCTCTCTGACATGTAGCAGGTTTCACAAGTAAATGTGCATCTCACTTCCCTCAACCTCACTTACTAAAGTCTGATTATGAAAACACTCTAGAACATTAAACATGACACACAGAAACTGTACAGTGATTCCTCAAAAGGTTTTCACATAGCTGTTCTTTAGCTGTTCGTATACAAATTTTACGACTACAAAGTTTTATCCAAGATATCATTTATTTGAAAAAGGAAAAACAACAGCAACAACAAAGCCCGAATACACACTAAACACACTAACTGTCATTCGTGTTGATGAGAAGGATGTCTGCTCAAACCTAAACAAGGACAAGTTTTATGTAAATCACTCCTAAAAGCTTAATATTACCATTATCAGTTAGTATGAAGTCAAATAAACACTCAAAGAATCAGAGTAAGCACATGCTGAAAAGTAATTCTGAATGATATTTCCCACAGAAAGCAGCAGAATCCCAGAGCACTCCAGCGAGTCCACAGGTCTGATGAAGCCGGATCTGCTCAGGACACTGGACTCCCCATGAGCCTCTCCTGACGCAGAGAGATCAGTCTGTTCAGCCACACGCTCTCTGCCTCCTCTTTATCCATGAAGAGCTGCAGGAGAGCGAGAGAGCTGGTTCACTTCAATTCATTTAGACGATTCAATCACAGAGAACGTCACTTCTGTGTCCGTCATAGAGCATCACTACAGGAACAGCCAAACTCATAGAGCTGAGAGAGTGAGAACAGTTTCTTCTCAGACTTGTTGTCAGAGGAATGAACATTTTGTTTTAATACATTGTATTTTTTTTTTTGGTAACACTTTCAATTTGGAAACATATTCATTATAACAATAGCGTTTCGCATTCAATATACTACATATTGCACTCTAAACACACACATAATAACTATAAAAATCTGACTTCTCTCAGGTTGTAAGTGCTATACAGGTCCCCGGTGCTCTACCAACCAAGCAACGGAAAAAGATTAACCCAATCTACTTTGTTTTGGGAGCCTTTTTCTGCAGCGTCTGAGAAAACCAGCGCGTCTGATTTCGCTCCCTTTGTGACGTTGCAAAGGGATCTCATTATGATATTACCGCCCCTTAATCTGTAAGCTTACAACCATGGCGCCGTTGTTGTGTTTTCACAAGCGACAACGGTGTAGCAGTTATAACGCCATTGCGAAAGTTTGAGCAAAGCATGCTAATTGTTCTGTCTTTGGCTGCACAGACGATCACAGAACACTGTTTAGAGTCCCAGCCTCAGAGGAGACAACAGAGCAGTGCATTTATTGATTTATTTACTGTATATTGCTGCTGCTGCCACACAGATCTAAAATAAATGTGATTTATTTCCCAGCTGTTTACTTTCACAGACATAACCGACTGTTTTTTTTGTAACTTGTGTGTTTTTAACGTAAGCTTGTGTGTGAATGATAACTTAGTTTAGTACTCGCATGCTGTAACAGCCGCTTTCTGTGCGTGTGCTTCGAATGTGTGCACTCAGAAAAAAACGTATATCAGAAATTTAAACTCATATGGTTTAAAACGCATTATTTCAGCGTGATAAACATAATCAAAACCAAAACAGAGTTCTGCAGGTACGCGCTGTAAAGGAACAGCCCTATTCTCAAAAAGGGGCGGGAGCAGCAGCTCATTTGCATTTAAAGAGATAGGCCCAAAAAACAGCGCGTTTCTGCTTCCACTCAAAATAGGCATTTCTAAAATTATATAATAAATTATCTGTGGGGTATTTTGAGCTACAACTTCACAGACACATTCTGGGGACACCAGAGGCTTATATTACATATTGTAAAATGGGGCATAATATGTCTCCTTTACTAAAGTGTTACTGTTTTCTATTCCCTAATATTCTTTCTCAGGTGTGTAATGGATATTCTGATGTGAATACAGGAAACGCATATTGATAGTTTTTGGTCCACACACACACAAACACAACACACACACACACACACACACACACACACACACACACACACACACACACACAACACACAGAGAGAGAGTGATCGCAGGGAAGGTTGTAAGACTGATGTCTTCATTAGGCAGAACAACAGAAAATATGAATCTGTCAGTGCTCTTATGATTAGTTGGGATGATACATATTTGCTCTAAAACCACTTGATCAAATGATTTCTCTTTCTTTACTACATGATGAAATCTGCATCAGTTCAGTTCAATTCATTTCGGTATGATTCTTAGCTATTTAAGAGAATACGCTGAAGACAAATGCAATGATTGAAGTGTACGGAGGATGTTTTTTTTTTTAAGAACTGAAATAACCTTATATTCGATTCGAAATGCAAAATACATTGTATATTATTACAGTAAACACTGTGATGCCTTTCTGTGCAGTACAGGGGAACGTTACAGAGTCCTCCTACAGAAAGTGAAGTGAGCTGTTATTGAGATCAGATTATCTATGACTGTCTGCATGTGCGCCATTTCACATTCCCTCCTCGTGTACTCCACTGGAGGAAGCCTGGATTTGGCCTGATGCTATAGATCTGAAACCCAAGTAACCCTTTTGAAACAAATCTTTCCTATTGGTTTCTAATGGATTCCAAGCCTGCGCTCTAATTGTCTGGGTTGGCTTAATATAGGACAATCACAGCTGCGATTAGATTTGGAGCAAGTGTAAATGGTATTGCATCATAAACACATCAGACAGGGTAATACGCGCGCTTGATTCGGATGTCAGCATAAAGGGAGAATTTGAGTGATTCCCACATTAGTTGTGCTTATGAGTTCCTTAAGTTGGGAAGTTCCGGATTCTTCTCCAACACTCATCACTCATTTCCTTCATCCAAAAAACACGAGAGGCACCAAATCAAATCTAGGCTTTGGAAAGACTGATCGCTTCCATCCCGCCGCGTGCGCATTATAAGTGTGTCATTTACATCGGGTTAGGGTCCGCCCGTAGCGTTCGTTTGGGCTCTGTTTGCCAGGGAAACATGTGCACATGTAGCGCTAATAGACTGAGGGTGTATGTCGCCCGCTTCCCCTTGCCTTTTCTTTTTGTAGGCGATTCCACGACACGACGACGAGCCTCCTCCGACTCTTAACGCACCTAGCGAAGCGCGGCTAACGAGTTTGAAATTACAGTAGATACAGTAAGTGGTGGTGGCTAAATGATTGAATCATTACTGGTGATCAGGGCTCTCTCGCCTTGGGCATATTGCTGCAATAGATCAGCCTGTCGAGCTCATCTGCATCAGTCACACGTAACCCAGTTTGCCGAGTGAGAGAGATGGAGCGCGCTTTCGTAGGAAATTCTGCCTGCCAATATTACTGAGGGTGCATAAGAAGGGCCCTGAGTGGGTTGTCAAGAAGCGCAGCTTCAGAAATAGGCAATTTCTACAAGGGTGGGGGGAAATAAGTCTTGGGAGAGGAGAATTATTGATCGGAGGCCTTTTGGGAGGCTTCAGTGTAACTTCGGATGCTGCGCCCGCGACACCAGAGTCTTATTTGATGCGTGTTGTGAATAATACATACTATTTTTCTTAGAAAGAATTAGAGAGGTTCACGAGGCGGAGCGATTACCTTTGTGTTTTATGAGGATTCTCCAATTTAGTACGATTTATAAACTGTTTTCCTCGTACGGATTGAGACTTTGGCCCCAAAGTATCAAAAAATGACTATACTTTATAGAATACTATGTTATCTAGATAGAGACATTCAATAGACTTCTATTCTTTCATATACAGCTAGTTATAAATACTATAACCTAGACCCTAACAGAAACATTCAGCATTTTTACAATTAAAAATACTTTATACAGGTTTTGTTCACACTTTAGTTTGGGGACCAGTTCTCACTATTAACTAGCTACTAACTACAACTTTTGCATCAATAAACTCCTACTTTATTATTAGTTAGTAAGGTAGCTGTTATGTCTAGGTACGGGCTACCATGGTGCTTTATAATAAAGCAATAAGCCCCAAGAAGCCGTGGTTTACAGTGAATCTTCGCGTCGTGCCTTATAACGCCCCTTAGCTGTTATAAATTCAACGTAAACCACAGCTTCATGGGGCTTATTGCTTTAATATTAGGGGGGGGAACGGTTATTTCCATATTGTATGCACGTTTTCACAAAACAAAACAGAGCAAATAAAGTGTAATGATATTAATAAACACAGTATTCTTCCACCAAGCAATGTAGCGCCTCAGAAACAGTTGTGGTTGCTACAAAGTGGTTGCCGAGCGACACACAATGTAAACAAAGGTGAATGTTACTTTGTAGAACACGGCTCAGCCAATCAGAATCAAGCACCGGAACTCCCCGTTTTATAAGTACTAAATAAACAGCCAATATGCTAGTAATATGCATGCTATTTAACAGAATTGGAAACTAAAGTGTTACCTTGTTTTGACAAATTAAGATGTCCCCAAAATGAGGTTTTGGAAGGTTTTGTCCGATATAGCTCATATCTTGGTACAAATCTGGTGAAGTAGGTACACACACACAAAACACTCTTACGTTAGGGTGAGCCAGGGCGTTGCTGTCATTGTACATGATGGATGTGGGCAGAAGGGCAACTTCCTCTTTTATAGCCTCTGCCTCTTTCTTGATCTCTGAAAGGTCAGTCACCTACAAATAAAAACTTACGTTATTTACGAAAACCTTAAGAAATCACACAGAGCACTCATCTTTCCAGCATTCCAGACATTCACGTTGCATGACGAGTTGTCTAATTAAAGAGAAATGCCTCATTCCTTAACTTTTTTTTTTTGTAGCCTTTATTTTATCCTTGAGCTCCATTCTTTTTTGGTGCTATAATTAGTCATAAATTAGACCCCTTAAAGCAGGGCTCTTCAGCTCCAGTGTCCTGCAGACTTTAATTTCAACCATAATTAAGCACACCTGTCTGTACTGTGATTCTGAACACCGTGATTAGCTTGTTTAGGGTGTTTGGTTAGAGATAGTTCACCCATATTTTGTTATTCAAAACCCATATGACTTTCTTTTCTTCTGTGGAACATAAAAGAAGATATTTAGAGAAACCAAACCGTTTGCTTACCACCATTCCTCAAAATATCTTCTTTCGTGTTCCGCAGAAGAAAGAAACGCACACAGGTTTGTCACGACATGAATTTTCATTTATGGCTGAACTATGCCTTTGATTTGAACAGACTTTTTGCTGCTGTTTTTGACACCCCCTTCAATAACACATTATTTTCAAGTGTGTGACATTAGTACGTTGCAGACTTCGAGTGATCTTTGCACCTTGTTTCAGATTTAATAAGGCTCTTTTTGGACCGGAAGGAAGTGCTTTCAGTGAACTATTTTATCTCAAGAGATGAAGTAAATTTGATCGACCCATTTAACTCACATTAGTGGGTGCAGCTGAAAGGCTGATATTGAGTCATTCCTGTATCACAGTAAAGTTGAGCAAACACTTATCTGCAGGTGAGTTCAAGGTGACTGTCCGTGTAAAGTGAGATGCAGAGTGCAATTCTAAATACAAACAACTGATGGCAGTATAATCGTAACAGTGCTCACTCTTGCTGTCCCTTGTCCTTTATAACATCTGTATCCAGCAAAGGCCTAGCAGACTCCTGTCTTTCACCTCAAATGCTCTGTTAAGTGAGAGTTGGCATAGTGCTTTTTTATCTGAGCTCAGAGCATCCAATTACACTCTTAAAAACAAAGGTGCTTAAAAGGTTCTTCACAGCGGTGCCATAGAGCATTCAGTCAAAGGTTCTTTACAGAACCATCTCTTTCTTACCTTTGTATAATCTGGAGAACCTTCTTTCGCCACAAAGGAGCTTTAGTGAAACAGAAAGTTTCTTCAGATGTTAATGGAACCATTCAGACAAAAAAGGTTCTTCTATGGCATCGTGAAGCACTTTTATTTTTAAGAGTGTACAATGGTATGGATATGATTGAAAAATCAAATGTGCATGAATCTATGTATTTGTGCTTGTCCAAAGAATGCCCTCTGGGTATGCTTTTTTCGCTCCATCTATAGAGCTGTTCGTACATCATTCAGAAATAAACGTAGTGATGTTAAGTGCTGGTCTGTTTCCAGTGCATCGCTGAAGTCCGTACAGACAGACCTGAGTCCTGAGATCAGTCCTTCTGGTGCAATCTATCATACGGATTCATTTCAACTGTCACCTTTTGTCTCAGACCACAGAGATCTGTGAGCATTTGTTAGTAATCTAATTTGAGCGGTGAATGTGAATGCTCTTCAGTAATGCTCTCCACCGGCGGCCGGACGCTTTTCAAGAGGACAGGTGCCACAGACCAAACGAGATATAATGGCAATCATTTCATTTGCAGACAAACGGAAAGTAACTCGGCGAAAAGAAATCAAATAAAAGAATATATATGAGAAGGAAGGGGAAGGGAAAGAGAATAGAGAGGGAGAGAGGCAGAGATGTACCTTGGTGCCATCCCGAGATGATTTGAAAGCCTGAGGAACAAAGGAGTCGCTCTCAATGGCCTCGATATCCTTTATCCTCCTCACCTGCTCGGCGAGAGACATTTGCTCTAGAGGAACAAAAAACAGAGCGGTGAGTGGACCGGTGAGAGGTCAGCGGGGCAGGTCAGACGGTCACAAACCACAGAAACAGAAAAACATCATGCTGATCGATTCATCTCTTCTACTCAATCTACTGGATACGGTTGAGTCTGAAGTGCACGTGCCACATTAAAGCAGCTGTGCTCATGGGACAGTCCCATTACCCTTCTCTTCAGCTTCAGTATGTCTCCAGCAAAACAACCGCATACTCTCCAAACAAGCAAGAACACACAGTACATAGTACCAGACAGCTTGTCTAGAAACATGACTGGTCTCGGTTGTGTTAAGTGCCCTCTGTAGTTTGAATACTGCAGTCCGAAGACGGACGGAAATGATTGCACTTTACACAAAAAAAGATGAGTTCGAAAACAAGTCAGAACAGTACTAAGTTCAGTGGATGTAGCTTGAAAGCTTTAGGATTTAATAGTCAGAAATGTTGGTCTCAGAAGATGATTTGTGAGCCTGCAGCACAAAAGCAGTGTTAATTCGCTGGGGGATATTTGTAGCAATAGTCAAAAATACATTGTATGGGTCACAATTATAGATTTCTCTTTTATGCCAAAAATCATTAGGATATTAAGTAAAGATCATGCTCCATGAAGATATTTTGTCAATTTCCTACCGTAAATATATAAAAACTTCATGTTTGATTAGTAATATGCATTGCTAAGAACTTCATTTGGACAACTTTAAATGCGTTTTCCTCAATATTTATATTTTTTTGCACCCTCAGATTCCAGATTTTCAAATAGTTGTCCTTTCCTGACAAACCATACATCAATGGAAATATTTTTATTCAGCTTTCAGATAATGTATAAATCACAATTTTGAAATTGCAAATATGACTTTTTTGTGGTCCAGGGTCACATATTAGTATATGTGGATCAATAATTATGATACCTAAGTTGTGATCTTCTTTACTTCCCAATTGTGATGTATATCAGAGTAAAACAGTTTCTTGAATGAGGAAAAAGATTGTAGGGTGAAAATAAGAATTGTCGGTCACACTTTATTTTAAGGTACAATTCTCCCCATTAACTATGACGTTGCCTCAGAACTCCTAATTTTCGTGATTATTATAGTTAGTAGATAGTTGTTATTTTTAGGTATTGGGTAGGATTAGGGATGTATATTATGGTCATGCAGAATATGTGCTTTATAAGCACTAATAAACAGCCAATATGTTAATAATAGGCATGCTAATAAGCAACTAGTTAATAGTGAAAACTGGTCCCGAATTGTACTTCTCGGTTTCTTGATTGCTCATGACGTGATAACACTGAAGCAGCTGTGTATTGGTGTTCCCACACGTTCCCAACAGTCTTAGGAAACCACCTGATTTCACGGAGTAAACATTAGCCCAGCTTTTAAATCCCAAGTCTCCCTACTTGCTAAGTGTTTTTTATAGTTGAGAATGTATCCTGCTTATTGAAAGTGAAAGCCGGCGAGGTTCATCTTCATCAACAGATAATTTCCTCTGAATACAGATTTATTTATTCTAACATTTTGAAGTTATGCACAAACTCATTGGTTTGGAGTTATTCAGTGAGGTTTATGCAATTGTGTTGTGATGTTGATTTTTATTAAGGCATGTGAATCAATGGTGGTAAAAATGAAGTTGTTGGCATCACTTAAGATGACCTAAAAATTCATTTAAATTGGTTGGTAAAATTAACCTAATTCAACAATATGCAAAATAGCGATCGACAAGTAAAAAATCAACAAATGTGTGCTTTCCAGTCTGTAGCTCTTTAATTCTTCTTCTTTTCTAGAAGTAGAGTCTGAAATGGACGCTGGTCAATGAGAAGACAACAGAAAACACAACTCGCTCAGAAAACAGCCAGCGTTATGTATTGGCTTGAAGATGTGATGCATGTTTTTGAAGCATGTATGCTGTTATACCAGCTAAAATGATGCATGCTAAACAAATCTGAATTTTAATGCAATATAGAGCCACAGGCTCTTATTCCGGTATTTGCTGTATATTGTATTCAAATCAATGTCTCCTAACAATCATATCAGGAGATACGTATGTTCATGATTACACATAGACACAGAATTAATGTATTTTGGCTTGGACTGATACACAGAACACCTTGTCATTTTGTCCGTCGTTGATGCCCTCTGGTGGTTGAGCTTATTAATATGACACTAAAACCTTTTATAGCTTCAATGATCGCTGACTGTGTAGTACGCAACACTTTATTTCGATATTCCACATTCTACTGACTGTAAGTAACTTTGCAAGTATGTCAAATTATTCTACTAACCCTACTAATACTCTAATGAGAGTTAGTTGACATGTAGTTGTAAAGTTACTGATAGTTTGTAGAACGTCTAAAGTGGACTATTGAAAGAAAAGAAAATGTGTTCAGAATTCCATAATCAACCCAGTCATATACAGAGATCAATGGTTCTAGAATATCAGCATGTTGACTATGCAATGCATTTATAATTATCAGGAGAGACAGAATTTCAAGGAGATTTCAAGAAAAAAAGTAATAAATTCTAAGGCTCTTCACGGTAAACAGATCTTCTGTTGACTTCATATGCACATTATCTCACTCTACACATTTATTCAGGAAATAAAGACCTAATGTGATATTGCTCAGTGCTATTTTCATAAATAAACAGGGTAACTTGTAATATTTGTTACTCCATATTAACTTTCTGTTTATTGAACTATAAGCTGTGATTACCTACAGCCACAGCTGTGCTGTTATTCACAACATCAGCGCTGTTGTTTGCGTGACTCTGCTAAATGAAGACATCCTAAAACATAAAACACAATGTATTACTGATACTCAAATTCACCCACAATTTAATCTCTCTCCACACACATGCATGAAAATGCTCTGAAACAAACACTGTTAGGTAGGAAGCATGCTCTCGCGCTCACACTCACACACATACACTCACACACACACACACTCACACACACACACACACACACACACACACACTCACACACACACACTCACTCACACACACACACACACACACACACACACACACACACACACACACACACACACACACACACACACACACACAGAGATCCCTGCGCTAATGAGAGGAATTAATTTCATCCATTAACTGCCAGGGAGCAACTGTCACAACACATCTTCTCGCTCTGCTCGTTTAATGAATAAATGAATATTTGCTCTGGTTTCTCTCTGTTAGCAGAACCTCGTTTCACCCATCGCTCTTCTCTCTCTCTCTCTCTCTCTCTCTTTCTTACACACACACACACACACACACACACACACACACACACACACACACACTTTGACTTATCATACTGCTTATGAACATAACTTAAAAACTGACACTGTCATCTTTTCCTGGCAAACAGTTGAAAATGTCTACCGAGACTCATTCTAATGAATATCTAGCTTCATTAAAGTAACATCCATATACACATTGATTTGTTACTGTAACACACAAAATAAAAACACAAACGTGTGTCAGACAACACACACATGCTCTGAGAAACAAACCTGCAATAAAATGAGCCCAAACAATGTCAGGCATGTGTCCATACACACTGATAACAGTTTGCCTTCTCAAAAATACACATACTTGAGCATGAGGCAAAACGGAGGCGCAATATCCTCTAGGAGCCTTAAGATGACAGCAGTCCACTGGCTCTCAATCACACACTTATTACTCCTCCTGTGTGTGTGTGTGTGTGCACTGAACATCTTAATGACTGAGACACAAACACACAAGCCCACCCAGATACATCAGTGACAACCTATCCTTGGCCCGGAATTCCATTAATGCCTCATACTTTTTGACAAACACATTATTGGTAGATAAAATGGCTTCCATATGCTGTTTGTCAGATGTCAGTGAGG